>PVIY010007656.1:0-80909 GCA_004026745.1 Myrmecophaga tridactyla | reverse complement strand
AGTGGAGGGATTAGAGGAGCGGCCAGAAGTTACCATGAGCTTCTTCTGTGGCTTTTGAAGAAGGATTTTCTTGATTCAGCACTTGATTAATGCAGCCCTTTAGTTGTTTTCCATATTTTTAAGGAAAGTCACTATGTTTAGCATTCTTCTGCTGCTTTGGCCTGAAGGGAGTTCAGACCACACATCCCAGTAGTTTGGAGGATTAGGATTAACCCAATACGCCCACCATGACATTAACAAACTGCACCAGGAGTCTGAGCTCTAGTCCTCACTCTGCTTGTCATGAGACCAGGAGAAGAGGGATGATAACCATAGCAGTGAGGATGAAGCTTACTGTATTTACCACAATTTACCAGCCCTTTCCTCTAGTTCTTCCCTAGATGCTGCAAAGTTTTCCATTAGATTCCAAAGTTTCAAAGTAATTGGCTCATATACTGCTAGTTTAATAGTTATTTTGGTGAAGGGATTGATATCTGAAACTTTCTACTCTACCATATTCCTGCAATCTATTCCCTGCAGCTTTTTAATATGTTTTAATATCTGTTAAGGCAAGGTACTTTCATAGAATTTTGTTATAAAATAAAAAATCCTTAGCTAGTCTTATTTATTCTTGATTCAGAAGAATTTCAATATGATTTTACCAAGTTCTGCTTCTTTCTTACCCCTCAAATGTCCCACTGAGATTTTGTTTGAGGTATTGTATGTTAAAATTTAGTTTAATAAAAAATGGCACCTCATTTTTTTTTCAGTTTCATATAGGAACATTGCATATTGTTCTACTTAAAGTTTTATAGTATTATTTACATTTTTCTCACATATCTTTAGGTTTATTTCTAAATAGTTTATATCTTTGGTTTAAAGGATAAAATAAGTCATTTCCTATATGTTATCATTTGTTGTTGCTGATAAATAAGTTTGTGCTGGTGATTGAATCATGTCCCACATAAGGGATGGTCTAATTCCAAGCCCTGATCCTGTGGGTGAGAATTCATTTGTAAATAGGACGTTTGAAGATATTGTTAGTTAAGTTGTGCCAAACTGAATGAAGGTGGGCCTCAATCCAATATGCCTGAAGTCCTTATAAGCAAAGGAAATTGGACACAAAAAGAGAGGCCACAAGAATCAACCCAAAGCTTTAAGTCAATGAAGTCTGCAAGAGAGAAAAGACACTGCCATGTGCATTGCTATGTAACAATGAAAAGCCAATGACCTTTGATGTGCCATGACTTTGTTAGTGAGGGAAGCACTTGTCAAGCCTTAGCTGTACTCATCTCTCCCCTAAGAGACCATTGCAGTAGCCAACCCTGCTCTTCGGTAACCATGTGCTACCAAAAGGCCGTGATAAAAAATTTTGACATGTCAGGGGAATATGTTTGGGTCCAGACCAAGCTCATGCAGAGCACAGGCTGGTGCTGCTGTGAGACTGAAAAACATACCAAGCAGTGAAGCAGGCATAGATTTACTGGGACTTACGATCAAGAGAAATTCCAGTCAATTCACAGGTCTAGCGCTTTGCAAAAAATATGGAGGGGTGGTGGTGGTGCAAGGAGTGATATATGATTTTAGAACAAAGACATTGCATACAGTATGAAGACATCAGGTCTCTAGTACAATCACTAAAGGGACCTATGCCCTGATGTTTCACTAAGATTAATGTTTAAGACTAGGATACAATCAATGCCATTTTTACATCTGTGATTATATTCTTCCTTCTCTAGGGAGCCTGTTTACTTTCTTAACCTTAGTCTGTGGGTAAAGCAGATTTGGTATGAGCTGTTTTAGGAGGGGCCCATACCCTGAACCAACCATAAGATGTAACAGGGCTCAGAAGAGTGCCCTACTCAGGCATTGTAGAAATATAACACAGAAAAGGACATTGCAGTCCATAGCATAAAGCAGTTTGACAAGAAGTACAACCCCACCTGGCACTGTATTGTGGGGAGGAACTTGAGTATTTATGTGGCACATGAGATCAAGCACTTCATCCACTTCTACCTGGACCAAGTGGCCATTCTTCTGGTCAAATCTGGTTAAAGCAAGGACCATGCCACCCAGCCTGTGATGCATCCAAAAACAGGGACTGCAGCCCAAAACTCCAAATATCGGGACTGAAATCCTCAGCTTTGCCAAGGGAACAGTGTGTTGTTTTATATAGGACATTCTCTGTACTACTTTGTTGTGATAATAAAAGAATTAGCAAAACAACTTATATCTGTATTTATTTTCTATTCTATACTTCTCCTTGTTCCATGTTTTTTCTTTCAAAATCCATTCCTTTCAAACAAAATAAATATGGTGGAGATGTGCATGACCAAAACAAAAGCAAAAACAAAAACAAAAAAACAGCCAAGGATCAAGAGTCACTGGTGGCCAGCCACAGAATGCCACGATATTCTGAGAGAAAACATTATCTTTCTGACAACTCCTTGTAAACTTCTCTTAGCCTCAAACTCATGAGCCAATAAATTCCTGTTGTTTAAGTCAACCCATTGATTAGCAGCTGGAAAACTAAAACAGCTTGCATTCCTTTTCAACATATTTATCTTATATCCAGCCACTTTGTTGAATTATTTTAATAATTGCAATAGATTTTTGAGCTTATTTTCTTGGACTTTCTAGGCCAAAAATATATCAGTTTCAACTAATGATCAAATTTTCACCTTTGTACCAACATTTACACTACATGTATGTTTAGTGTTTTATTATACTGGCCATGTACTCCATTACAGTATTAAACAAATTATTTTGTTTTTAATTGTAGTCAGACTTGTCATCAGGGAGTTTAAGTTATATTCTATGGCAAGGCCCTAGAATGTTGATATGCTATATTTCCAGTTAAATACGATTTGTTTAAACTGAAACTGAATGTTTCTGTTTTTATAATCTTATCTGTATGTGCATTTCCTTTTACTTATAAGGTTGTGGGCTAATGGAGTACCATCAATTGAGGGCCAATTATCCTCTATATAAACACCTTGATTTAATTAAAACAAATTTTAAACAGAACAGTTGGACTTAAATGATTCAATAAGGAGTAAGAAAAAGCTTTGAATCTATAAAGCTTTGCCAAGTTTAAAGGGACTTTCCTACACACAACATCATTTCATTGTCATGCCAACTCTGATATATAGGAAGAATATTATTATCTTCATCTTGTAGATGAAAAGCCTAAGGTTCAGGGAGGTTAGGGATGGGATAGCCTATATCATTTCTTAGGCAATTTAAATTCCAATATTCAATCATTCCATGACTTAACCAATACCATATAGGCAGAAGTGATAGACTGGTCTAAAAATCACATTTTTTTCTGAATTTATCAGTATACCTTCTATCCATTGTATTGATAAAAACTAATGTTTATGAACTAGGTCAGAGATCATCAACGTATACCTACATCAGGCACATTCAGTGGTTGAATGCTCATTGAGTATCTCTGAGGCTCATGGAGAAACATGAGACATGGCCTCCGCCTCAGGAAGCTCATGGTTTAATGGAGAAGTCAAATATGTAAACAAAGGATTACAATAAAATCAAGTAAGTGGGAAAAAGAATTTTTTAAGATTATACCCAGAAGACTCAGAAAGACTTCAGAGAGGAGTTGGAATTTAAACAGTCTTAAAGGAGCAAAAGGAAGTTTCCAGATGGACAAAAGGGGCGAGAAACATTGTTTAAAGAGGAGAATATGAATAATCGTGGAACAATGGTTCTGGAACACGACTAAGGATAGCTGTTGTTAATTAAGGCAGGATTCAGATTCTTCAGGGCCTTTTATATGTAGTCAATGAGTTTGAATTCTAATCTGATGCTGAGAGAAAGCCAAAAAGTAAAATATTTTTTTTAAATGGTAATGCCTGTTTTTTTTGAAGATAAGGGGGCATATGCTCTGTGTCTGCTAGTATAAAGCCAAACAGCATTTCTATAAAGATATTTGGCAATGCTTACCTAAAGTTTTCAAAAATATATACATCAGTGAGTCTACAGCAAAGATTTTTCACCAGAGTTATCCATAGAAATATATTTAAAATTAAAGAAAGGAAAGAGTCTAAATGTTCAAAAGTAGGTAATTGATTATAAATTATGGTACATTGACATTAACAGAATTCTATGCAACCTTTAATTCATGTTTTGGAACAGGGTCCAAAAATCCGATACCTATATGAGTCAGGCAGGAAATACATAAGTGATATAATTTGGATATGAGCATATATACGTACAATCTGTGAGTCAGCTAGAACGTATATGTCTAGCCAAATTGTTCTCTAAGAATACAGACAATATTGCCTGTTCTTTTGATTTTTCAAGAGAGAGAAATTTAACTTAGTTTTAAATGCAAAAATCCCTAAATCTTAATTATTAGCTCAATTAAAAAAAGACACTCTGGCAAGAAGTAAATCCAAATGGCATGCTAAATTCATCAAAGAGGTCATTAGTTTGCAAATTCTATTTTAGAAAAATATTAAATTCCATGATTTCATGCTTACTGTATTTACTATCTGTTCTTAATGTTTGAAAAAAAGTAGGTTCCAAATAACATGTTTAAGAAGTATTTCTCTTGAATCCAGAAAAGAGGGAAGAATGTCTGCTGTTATCATTACATTTCTGTTAGTGCGAAACAGTCTAAAAACATAAATAAGTAAATAAATAAACAATAAATACTGAAAATTAAGTCAGTTTTCATAATTTTAAAAGCTAGAGTACATCAACAATTCCATTTCCAAGAGTTATTCTTGAGGATACGGTGAATTAATTGTATAAAAATTACAGCCAATGAAGTCAATCGAGGAATTTATTAAACTAAAAATACGGAAACAATTTAAGCATATAACAGTGATATGTTAAACAAATTTGGTACATTTATACAATGATATAGTCTACAGTTATTAAAATAGGATATACATATATTTTTAACAAGAAAATATAACTAACATTTTAAAGTGAAAAATTTTAAAGTGTTGTATTAGAATCCCATTTCTGTTAAAAAAAAACCTGTGTGTGTGTGTGTGTGTGGTGTGTGACTGTGTATGTATGTGAAATATGCATCAAACTTTTAAATTGTTTATCTTTTTTTGGTGGGAATTAAATTTTCCAGTTTAATTTTCTAATTTATTTTTTACAATGAACATGAAACATTAAAACTTTACATTTAATTTTAAATCACAAGTTTCCTACAATGGATATTTATTACTTTAATGGTGATAAATATAGATTTGATTTCACTAAAAAAAAGCAGTCTCCCACCTATTAATACATATTAAACCACAATAAATTAAATCACTAAGTAATTTTCTTAAAGGAAGGAAAGCACAGAGTGTCAACACAAAGATGTCAAGAAAGATAAGTACTAAAGATTTGATAATTAGTAGGTCATTTTTTGTGACCTTTACAACTCCACATAAAGAAGGTAGAAAGTTTATTTTGTTCTTGAAATCAAAGAAATGTATTTTTTTCTTGTCTAAAGCAATTTGTTCAGTTTTCATGCTGCTTGATAAGGTGAAGAAAGGTGGTGGGAAGTTTTTTCATCCCTCAGACTAAATTAAATAAATAAATATCGAATCAAACTTTGAAAATATTTATTTTACCAGTTGTTGCATAGGAACCATTGATCATTGTCCATAAATCAGCAACACTTAACAAACTGTATATTAAAATTAAATATCTCAACATATTCATTAATTCAGTCTTTTATTCATTTATTCACTCAACAGGTATCAAATGCCTACAATGTGCCAGATATTGTTCTAGATATTCTGAGGATATATCAATGAACAAACCAGACAGCAATACCCCTGGAGTTTATGTTCTAGTTGGAGAAAGACAGACAATACACAAAAAAAGTCAACATATAGTTGCGCTAATGGAGATATGTGTTTATAAAGAAAAATAAATCATGGGTAGGGTGAGGTTGAAATATTAGATAAAACAATTACATTACCACACACTGAAAAGTTGAGGCCTGCTAGAGGCCAGGGAATGCATTATTCCCAAGAGAGTTCCTGGAGAACATGCAGCAAGTCTGGCATGCTAGAGAAACAGCAAGAAGGTTGTGGGAAAGGTGAAGGATAGAAGGCAGGGTGGGGGCGGAGTGAGGTGAATGCCATGTGGGGTGCCACAAAGTTTTGTGAAGTTTCTAGTTTTCCTCTGGATGTGTTAGGAAGGCATGGGGTGGGGTGCGGAGTGCATAGGAGGGGCTGACACCTGTGACCTAGATTTAAAAAGGTTCACTCTTACTCCTGGAATGAGAAAGGACTCTAGGGGAGCATGCAGGCCATTCTCCAACTGTCTCCAACTTCCACATCCATTTTCCACTCTGCCCTGCCCTGCTCTGATTGGGGCTGCATCTCTGAGGTTTCCTTGCCCTTTGTTTCCAATTTGGCTTGTGCAATGGAAGGTACTTGAAGGAGACCTGAGGGAGGTTGAGGGATAGGTTTGGTTATCACCTCTGTTGCCTTCCCTACCAAGTCATGGTTTTGGTGGTAGTATTACTTTTTTTAGCTACACTCATACCATTTTAAGTCATAAGTAACTAATGTAGGTTTCTAAAGACTTAATGATGGTTAACGTTTGTCTGCACTTATGTCTGAATCCCCTTAGTATTATTCGTAGCCATATTTTTAAAGGTGTCTTTCAGTCCCTTTCTTCTTTTACAGAGCTGTATACCAGTGGCCATGCAACCAGCCTTGTTTCTGCCAGAATTTCTTTGGGTGGATATTTCCATTGATCATATCCCTGATGGTAGCAGAAGAAACCCAGTCCTCCGTCTTTGCCATTTTTGGAGTACATTACAGCACAGCACCATGGCACTCTGCCCACATTTTTACCCATGAGAAAAATATATGCAAATAATAAGAAACATCTGCCTCTTTCCTTCATATCCCGGTGTAGTAGTTAGCCCATAACGCCTGCTCACGGACCTTATGTTCCACACTAAAACTTGGGAGAAGACTCTGCCAACTGAGCATGTTCATTTCCATTTTTACTATAGGGGAAAAACAGTGTTTTCTCTGTTTGGGTAAGTTTTCTGTGGCTTAATTTTACTGGTGGCCTTTAAACAAGACCAGTTCTGGCATTAACCTTTCCTGTCCCCATCTGGGCTCAGTTATTATCCAGGTTCTTTTCTCTTTTCAATTTGTGTTTCTCGTTCTTGGACTGTGGCTGACTTCCCTCTGGGAGGTTGGCAATGCCACCCAGTAACTAGTCTGAGTGCCTGATTAAAGATTTTAGCCAATGTCATTTGGGATGGACATGATGTTGTTGTGCTTTCATGGCTCTCTTTCTCTTTTTCTTCTAGTAGTTTCTTATTATTTAAAACCTTAAGTTATGTATGTGCATTTCTTCGAAACTTTTAAAACATTTCTTTTTATCTGCTTTAATTTAATGCCAGATTGTGTGTAAGCTTTGACACCCCCCCCCCCCAAAAAAAAGCCATTTACTGATATGTGGTTTGCAATGTAGCCATACTGGTTTGATTACATTACTGAGTATGATTTAGGCCCATGGAAGAATCAACTGACAATTTGATTGAAGCCACACTCTGCCTTGTGGTATAGAGATCAGAACAGAAGCTTTAGTTGGCCTGGTTGACTAAGCAAAAATCCAGGTAATTTCCTGGAGGACTATATCATAGAAATCAAAGAAATTAACAATCACAAAGAAATATTTACATTTCTACTGGTTTTTTTTTTTTTTTCATTTAGTTTTATAAAGACACAGCTTCCATGTTTTATCCCTTTTTAAGGTCAAGATGAATCTGAATTCATTTGAGTTGTAGTCTCTTTAACCCTAAATGGAAGGCACCAATCTGGAAAAGGGATGGTATGTTTTACTCAGGGTGCCTAACACATTGGAACAAGCATTGAAAAGGCAACTTTTACAGATTAAAAAGGAGACTAGAATACACTATGGTGGATTCAGTGATCTCTGGAAGAATAATCTTTTTCTCTAATATTTATCTACTCTGATACACTAGATTATAAAAAAGTCTGTTACTAAAATAAAATAGTTTGAGAAATGCTATATAGTTTACAATTGATGGATATAGAATAAAGAATCTTTAAAGCAAGTATTTTCTGTGCACCACTTCCCTCTTCCATGTTTACTGTTCCATGTTTGATTTTATCTCCTTGGGCTTTTTAGGAATATAGTCTTTGGCAGCTTCAGTATTGTTTATTTGCTTGTTCAGATCTTCATTGGAGAGATTGCTGAGGTGTGGTATTTTGGTCAACAATTTAATAAGAAAATAATCAGATTATTCTGCACATGTGGTATAGAAGAAACTGGGTTACTACTTGTTAGTCAATGCTTTTTTCTGAAGGCTGAAATCTGTCTTTATTTTTTATAAAGAAGAAGGTCTGTTGCTTGCAGGAAATTATTGAACTGCTTTCCTTAGGCTTTTGTTTTGTTTTGTTTGTTTGTTTGTTTATTGGAGGAAAGAAGAGGTAGTAGGGAAAAAAGAATAATCTCTGGGTTTGGTTTTTCCCTGATACTGTGCATGTTTTGTCAGATAAATCCCAGAATACTCTAACATATAAATAAAATATGTGATTTATTCTCTCACAGAAAGGAAAAGGGAAATGTCAGATATGTCACCAGGTTTTTATTCCCCACAAACCTTTGTGGAAATCTGCATCTTATATGCTTATTATTTTAATGCTACATTATCAAATTTATGGGATATATTCGGATATTGTATAAATAGCCCTGAGCTTGGAATCAGAAGAATTGTTGCTACTTTTTGTACCATAATTAAGGTATCATCATCCCTCTTTGCAAATGCAATGGCAACAGAAATAGATGAGTTATTTCCCCAAAGAGATCACCAAAATCAGCCCTAGTTTATCCTATAATTGAACGTGATTTAACCCAGCATTTCCCCCCATACTTAATCATGGAACCACACCAAATAACATCCTATAGTATCGGAGATTTTCACAAAGCTATTAGGAAATTCTGGAACAGATGGTCTCTCCAGCTTTATTTAACTTTAAAATTTATGATTCCATATTTTTATATAGTGGCTTAAATCATAAAGGATCTCATATGTTTCAGATTAGGCACCTTTGCTGTTTATAGAACTTCTCTAAATGAAGGTAGGAAAATAGATCTCATGAATGGGCCTTTGGGTAACAATGAAGAGAAGAGTTAGTTTCCTTCCATTTATATAGATTTGTCTGGTTCTTAAATCTTAAATATGTTAAATACATTACTGTTATTCCCAATTAGAAAACGACCTTCAAATTAGAAAGAAAGTCAATAAAGCTCAATATTACTTTGTTTGAGGCCAGTCACTGATCCCTTCATGGAAGAAGAGAACAAAAGAGATTTAGCTTTTTTTAGAACTGCTCTTTATTGTTATTTTAGAATGTTTTGCATATTTAAATGAACTCCATACTCTCACAATTTTCAGGAATCCCAGAGTTTCTTCTCTTAGCACTTGCTTACTTTGAGAACATCGATATTATATCTTGGTTTTTCTTTTTAATCCATATTAAACAATCATGAAAAGTAGGTCATTGGAATAACCGTTTTTAAAGCCAAAAATGTAACTGGTCTCATCAAAGTGAGTGAGTGGGAGGAAGGAATGAGGTTCTGCTGACTGTAATTCAGTTAGGCTTGTAATCAAGACTAAATGGTGATCAAAAAGGAGTAAATGGGGATTTAGTCTTCACACAAAGAAAATATTTCAAAAACAAGGAATAACTGGATGAAATTGAATAGGGTGCAGAGAAGGGGTAAGGAAAGAGGAGTGAAGACAGATGGAAAAGGAAGGAATTTTGAGAAATAAATTACCTGACACTGCTAGAGAGAGAAGTATGCTCTCTAGTTTTATGTGAAACTTTAGGAAAAGTAGTAAAGAGAAAAGTAATAACCAAGAAGTTTAGTAAGTGATTAAAAACTATTAAAGGGGGGAAAAAGCTGAGAACCGTTGACTGTTACTTTTTCCCTACTTTTTACCCTTCTCCTATATATCCCATTCCTAAATATTGAATCATCCCAAGGAGAGTTTGGGATAACTGCATTTCTTCTGATCTAAATGAATAACTTGAAACTTTTGTAGTTAGCCATGACTTTTGTCTGAGGTATGGTGTGGATCACATTTCATTTTTTTTCCATGTGACTATCCCTTTATTGCAGCACCATTTGTTGAATTTTTTTTGAGGGGGTGGTGGTACATGAGCTGGGAATCTTACCCGGGTCTCTTGCATGGCAGGTGAAAATTCTACTACTGAACTAGCCATGAAGTATGATTTTTTTAAATAGAATTTTAATGCTGTTAATTCAATTTCATATACAAATTAGTTATGTGAATATGACAATGCTTCATTTTTTTAAAAAATTTTTATATAGACATTTGCCTATTGCAAAAAATTTCAAACAATTCCTAAGGCTGTGTAATAAAAGGAAATTTCCTTCCCTGCAGTACTTTAGTAGTTATTTCCCTAAAGCAAGTTTGAAAGAATTTTACATTAAAGCACCAAATAGAGTCTACCATTTAACATTTTACTATATTTGGTTAACCACATATATCCATCTGTCCCTCCACCAATTAATCTGTCTTATTTTATATGTGTTTCAAAGTAAATTGCAGGCATCAATATATATTTTCCCCTAAATAGTTTTAAGCCCTTAGCTAGATTTTTATATTATTTCTAGTTTTTGCTTTTACTTTTATGGTTTTATGTGCAAGGAAATATGCGCCATATTAAGTGTATATGTGCTGGGCTTTTGATAGATACATATATTTATGCAATCTAAACTTATTTCCAGATGCAGAACAGTATGTCACCCAGAAGGTTCCCTTATGACTCTTTCAAGCCAATCTTCACCCCCACCTATTTTTCTATTATTTTAGAAAAATAATAGAAAAAGCAACCATTTTTCTATATTTTAGTTTTACAATACTAGAGTATTACATGAACAGAATCATGCAGTGTGTGCTTTTGTGTATTTTTTTTTTGTTCCCATCAGCATAATACTTTTTAGTTTAATTTATGTTGTCTGGTTCATCAATAATTTGTTCCCTTACATTGCTCAGTAGTACTGAATATACTGAATATTCAGTCTCTTATTGATGAACATTTGGCTGCTTGTGGTTTTTGTCCACTATGAATAAAGCTCTATAAATGTTCCTATTCAAGAATTTGTGAACTTATGCATCCATTTTTTCTTAGGTAAATTCCTAGGAATGAAATTGCTGGATCACAGGGTGGGTATAGTGGGTAGATGTCTAATTTTATAAGAAACGGCCATAACTTTTCCCAAGTGGTTGTACCATTTGACAATGCTGCCAACAGTGTATGAGAATTCCAGGTGCTCTGATTATAGTATTTAGTGGTTTCAGACTCTTTAATTTTAGTTATTCCCACGAGTGCATAGTGACATTTTGAATTTAATTTGCGTTTCCCTGATGCCTAATGACATTGAACATTTTTCCATGTGATTGTCTAACATTCTTTTATCTTATTTTTGGTTGCTTGTGTGTTTATTGTTGAGCTTGAAGAACCCATTGTATATATTGGATAATAATATTTTTTTCAGATATTTTTCTTAATCTGTGGCTTACCTATTCATTTTCTTAACATTGTCTGTTGATGAGCACTCATCCTCTTTTTTTTTTGCATGAGCAGGCACCAGGAATCAAACCTGGGTCTCTGGAATGGCAGGTGAGAACTCTGCCTGCAGAGCTACCGTGGCCTGCCCGATGAGCACTCATTTTAAAAATATGATGAAGTATAATTTATTGATCTTTTTTTCTAATGACCATCGCTTTCTGTGACCTTAAGAAATTTGTAGACCAAGTCCAAGTTGCAAAGAGACTTCCTATTTTTTAAAGCCATTTGGTTTTAGCTTTTATGTTAATCTATGGACCATCTCAAATTAGTTTTTGTATATGGTGAGATTGGGCTTCTTTTATTTTTAACATGTTCATATTGACCGTAATGGGTTGAATAGTGTTGCTCAAAAATTCATGTCTACTCTGAACCTCGGAATGTGGCCTTATTCGTACATATGATCTTTGCAGATATAGTAAGGTTTAGGATCTCAAGATGTGATCATAGTGCACTTAGGGGAGACCCTAACTCCAATAACTAGTATTTTTAGAATACAGGAAAGAACAACAGGCATGAAGAGAAGGAGCTGTGAAGGTGGAGGCAGAGATTGAAGTGATGAGTCTATAAGTCAAGGTATATCAAGGATTGCTGGCAACCACAAGACAGTAGGAGAGAAGCATGGAACAAATTCTCCCTCAAAGCTCCGGAAGGAACCAATCCTGCCAACACATTGATTTTGCAATGCTTGTCTTCAGAACTATGAGAATATAAATTTCTATTGTTTAGTACCACCAATTTGTGGTACTTTGTTATGGCAGAGCTAAGAAATGAATACATTGACTTAGGTTTAATATTGATTATCTTGTACTATATTGCATTGCCTGTTTCTTCCTCAATGATATAATGTTTCCTCCAACAGTCATTATCTTCTTGCAGTTTATAGGTTGCAATCTCTTGTTACTTGGGAGACCAGATGATCATACTTAGGAGAATCATTTATTCAACACTCAAACATTACTTGATTATATACTCTGTGGAATGTATGGTAATAAATCCTACGATATGACAAAAATAAGTCTTTGTGCCTTTCTCAATAGAGCAATGTCTAGTTAAGGCAAAGATTTTAAAAAGACGATGAAGAGATGCAAAATTGAGGGAGCAGATAACGGATATCTAATACAGAGTTTGAGTCAGCAAACTTCTTATAATGGGTAATTTCAGAGCTTTAGCAAGAAGAATGAGTAGGGACATGTGCAGCAAGAGACTAGCAAGACTTCTGTCTTCAAAACCTTATTGCTTATTAAGCAAAGTAAAATTGAATATATATAACTATAATATAAAGAGCAAAGTATCTAGTGCCATAAAAGATAAAATACTTTGAGTATCCAAGGATTCAGAATGGAAAAATGTCTTCTAGAGTACTTGTGTTTGTATATGAAGGACTCCATAGGGGAAGGTAGCATTTAAGGTGGATCTTTGAATTACTGCTACACTTATGAGGTTGTTTTAAAGATTAAACAAATTAATAAATGCACAGTGTTTAGGACAGTAACAGAGGTGTTGTGAGTGCTGGTAATATTTATTATTATTGAAAGAAATGTATTACTTGGACATTTACACTGGAGAAAAGACATTCACAATAATGCCTGTACTGGACGAAAGTTTTAAACTGTTCATGATGCATGTGGAATGAAATTTGAGCCCAGACAAAGGATAAAAGTTCAGGGAATATTTAGGAACTGGTAGAGAGTTCACTTTGATTAGAAATAGGTATGGAAAGAAACTAGATTTTGACAATGTTGGAATGGTAAAATGGGTACAACAAAAGGAGAGCTTTTAAAAATGAGCTAAACATTTAGACTTTATTTCAGTTTTGATGGGAGACACTGCTTTTTTTGTTTTTTTGTTTTTTGTTTTTGCGTAGGCAGGCACCGGGAATTAAACCTGGGTCTCTGGCATGGCAGGCGAGAACTCTGCCTGAGGAGCCACCGTGGTCCGCCTGTCTGTGTTTTTTTGCTTTTGCTTTTTACTTTTTTATTTTTGGAGTCACAGAAGACAAGTTATATACATGATTGTGTAAAAGCTAGGTTTGCCAGATAAGCAGAAAAGACCTGAGGAGTGATCAATAATATGGCTAGAACTAGTATGCTTATTATCCGGAAGAAATTGTTAGTCTACAGTTCTTGATGCCACTGAGAACTTACGAAAAGTGGAAACTGAAAAAAAAGAAAAAAGTGAAGCAGTTTGTTCATACCTTAACGACCTTTGAGAGAGGAATGTCAGCAAAATGATGAAGGCATAAGTCCGATTTCAAGGGCTTGACAGCAGTTTAGGGGTGGAAAGTAAATACCACAAGCATAGTTTATTAGGGGAAAGCTGAATGCGATAGTAGCTTGTAAGAGCAGCAGAACAAAATTAGAATTTTTAGGCATGGCAATATTTATATATTGAGTCATGAGAAAGAGAGCACGAAAGAGAGATTGATTTGTTCTATTCTAAATACTGGGGGGGTTTTCTGGGAAAAATTGACCTGAAAGAGAAGAGAGGAAAAGGGAACAAAAAAATAAATGTAAGACTTGGCACTGGAGACATATCTTGTGCTCTATACAGGAGAAAGGAGGAAAAGGCAAAAAAGCAAAGACAAACAATAGTAAAATTTGTTTGTCAACGGGGAGGAATTTGAAGAAATTCACAATAGACATTTTATCAGTAAATGGAAAGCAAGGACATTCAAAGGGTGAAAGTATGCAGATAGAATTTAAACCTGAGGAGATGGGAATGACTGAAATGAATTCTGTAGTACATGTTTTAGGGAGGTATCATCATTTTCTATTGCTGTGTAACAATTACCACAAATTTCATGGTTTTAAACAGTATACATTTATTATCTCCCTGTTTCCATTGGTCAGGAATCTGGGCATAATTTAACTGGGTCTTCTGCTCAGGACCTCACAAGGCTGAAATCCAGGTGTTAACCAGACTGCATCTTCATCTGAACTCTTGAGTAGGGGAAAGAATACAATTCCAAAGTCATTTAGGTTGTTGGCATAATTAAGTTCTTTGTGGTCAAATGATTGAAGGCCTGTGCTTCTTATTGGCTGTTAACTGCAAGCTGCTCTCAGGTCCTAGAAATTGCCCCCAATTCTATGGCATTCTCCAAAAGCAGTTCACAGCTTGGCTATTTGCTTCTTTAAGGCTATTTGCTTCTTTAAGAAGAATCTCTTTCTAAGATGCTAAGACAGAGTCATATATAAGAAAACATAATTGTGGAAGTGACATACCATCACCTTTACCATAAATGTAAGCCATTCAAGGTCATGCTATCTTTTCTTCTTGGCCATTTTCTATTGGGTAGAAGCAAGTTATAGGTTCTGCCTGTACTCAAGATGAGAGGTAACTCATTGGGGATCACCATAGGCTAGGAGGCAATTAGAGAAGTGTGCAATACATGGTCCATTAGGGAGGTGACAGTAAAGCAGCGGGATCAAGGAGGTTTCTGTTGGACACACACAATCTCAAAAGCTCTAGAATAGTAGCAAAAAAAGCAGAAAATATGGTCCACTATTGATGGAAATTTGCCTATGATGATTTAGCAAAAATACAAAGGTTCAGAAATATCAGATCCATGCTGGAGAACATCTTTGAATTTTTTAGTGTGTGGCTTCTGACTGTTAAGCAAGCAAAGGATACAGGGGAATGGACTGACTTTGATGAGGAAAGTTCATCAAGAAGCTAAAAGTCATAAAAAGCCAGAAGATTTTACTCATCTATTCTACAAACATTTATTGATCTTCTATTAGGCATGTAGAACACAAAGATAAGGCAGAATAATGTGATGATTTCTTCATAAACTTTGGCACCAGGTTGCCTGTTCATCTATCTAATAGGCATGCAACCTTGGGCAAGTTACGTAACACATCTTTGACTCAGTTTCCTCTTTATAAAATGGGGAAAGTGGCAGTACCTACTTTATAGGGTTAATATGAGGAATAACTGAGTTTATATAAATGCAACTTTTGGAATGGGTTTCTGGAACATAGGAAGCACAGTAAAAGTATTAGCTAAAATGTTGAGATAAATAGGATTAACAAAAGGCAGTCTCTATACATAAGTTGCTTATATCCTACTTGGAGAAACAGGCACTAATCATAATCCCATGTGGCAAATGCACTGAGGATATATTAAGTTTTGCTGCTACAGCAAACATCCTCTGAATCATAGTGACTTATGTAATTTATTCCTTACTTAAGCACAAGTCCATTGAGGGTTAGATAAGTGCTTTGTGCATTGTAGGCACTCGGGGGCTCAAGCTGAGTCTCCACCTTGACATGGGCCTTCCATTATCATTGAAGTAGAGGAAGAAAATGAGGTAAAACACACACAGGCTCTTAAAATAGCCTCTTAAAGATAACATATTCCTTTTGCTCATTTCTTTGGTCAGAGCAAGTCACATGGTCACACCAACTTCAAATAAGGAGAGGAAATGCAGGTTTACTATGTGGCCATGCGGAAAATCAGAAATAATTGGTGGGCAGAACTACTGTCTACCATAGTCTTTCCTCTAGTCCTCCTATACTGGGAACAGTTTCCTTCCTGCATGCACAACCATCTCAGTCTTTCCAATGGAGACAACCCCAAGATCCTATCCAACAGCTGACCTAGCTCAAAGTTCAGTGTCTTGCAGTTATGCCTGGTTGGAATGAACTTCCTGTTTTTCCAGATATCTATAATCTAAAATGATAAGATATATGCTTCTCCTAAATCCCCACTATACAGTGGTGTTGAGGAATAGGATAATCATGATAAACTCATTCTACTATTCAGAGAAAGGAAGAATTGGAGAAGTAAAACAGATGTACAAAACACAGGTAGCAATTATGAATTCTGTTGGATACTGTCTCAATTTTCCAAGGCTGCTATGAAAAATACCCCAGAATGGTTGGCTTAAACAATAGGAATTTATTGTCTCACAGTATTGGAAGCTAGAAGTACAAAATCAAGGTTTTGGCAGGTTATGCATTCTCTGAAGTCTATAACATTCTTGTATTAGTTTGCTGGCAGTCAATCTCTGCTACAGTCACATGGTAACATCTTGTCTCTTCCTGTCGCTCTACCTCTGTGTCCAAATTTCCTCTCCTTATAAGGACTCTAGTTCTATTGTATCAAGGCCACCCTGAATCAATTTGGTCTCACTCTAATAGGCTCTTTGAAGAACCTATTTACAAATGAGTTCACACACAGAGGACTGGGGGTTAGAACTTGAACATGTCTTTGTGGTACATGATTCAATCCCCAACAGATAGTCTTAGGGTGGACCCCTTATCCCCAGGATGGAAATGTTCCTTAATTAGATGCAGACTCTGTCCCTGATGGGGATTTCCTATTACATGTTCTCTGTGGTTCTTTGGTGCCTCCTCTGAATGTTTCTCTATTTTTTTACTATCCCTTTTGGTCACATTTAAAGTGGGCATTAGGGGGCCCAGTAGTTTTCTCAGTACAATTTTACCTATAGAAAATTGGAGACCCATGGATGCTTTAAGTCTTGAAGAATCATAGTGTGTCAGGATGATGATTCTTTTGGCAGTACAACTCACAAAAATTTAGTTTTAAAAGATCTATTTGTTTCTAATTAGTTCTGTGTGTCAATGGTCACACCCAAAATTCCTTTCTAGATAAAATTCTCATATTGCTACAATAATTTGCCTTTCTCACCACCAAGCATCTTTCTCTCTAGACTTAATTGCATGTACTCTCAGCCTCTCCGGCTTTGTTAAGATAGCCACACAATATGCCATTTTTCTCAACTAAAAGAAGCCTTATTCTCAGAATCTTAGTCCATACCGAGATTTTTATAGTGTGTGGGATGGCTACTTCTTTGGATTGACCTTTGCCAAACAGAGCTTGTGCTGGTTTGGAAGGATGTATGTCTCCTAGAAAAGCCATATTTTAATCAAAATCCCATTTCATAAAGGTAGAATAATTCCTATTCAATACCGTATGTTTGAAATTGTAATCAGATCATCTCCCTGGATGATGTGATTTAGTCAAGAGTGGTTGTTAAACTGGATTAGGTGACGACATGTCTCCACCCGTTTGAGTGGGTCTTGATTGGTTTGTTGGAGTCCTATAAAAGAGGAAACATTTTGGAGAATGAAGGAGATTCAGAGAGAGCAGAGAATGCTGCAGCACCACAAAGCAGAGTCCACCAGCCAGTGACCTTTGGAGATGAAAAAGGAAAATGCCTCCCGGGGAGCTTCATGAAAACGAAAGCCAGGAGAGAAAGCTAGCAGATGATGCCGTGTTTGCCATGTGCCCTTCCAGCCAAGAGAGAAGCCCTGACTGTGTTCGCCATGTGCTCTTCCACTTGAGAGAAACCCTGAACTTCATCGGCCTTCTTGAACCAAGGTATCTTTCCCTGGATGGATGCCTTGGACATTTCTATAGACTTGTTTTAATTGGGACATTTTCTAGTCCTTAGAACTGTAAACTAGCAACTCATTAAATTCCCCTTTTAAAAACCATTCCATTTCTGGTATATTGCATTCTGGCAGCTAGCAAACTAGAACAGAGCTCAAGTGTTATCTCGGTTTTGTTTTGCATTTTACAGGTGGCAGCTGAAAGAAGTTGTTCCTGAATTTCTGTACTCTTTTTATTCCCTTTCAATCTTGCTTTTTCTAAGCAGATGTGGGAATAGCATACTCCCCAACACTTAGAATATTCATCCCCCATTTATTTCTCCTTAGTTTATCTGTGATTTGCCAAATGTAAGGGTCAAATGTTTAAAATAAGTAAAAAGATAAAAATAAATTGAGCTACTCTTTGTTAGAACTGGAAAAGCATGTGCTCAATTCCCAGGAATAAAGGAAGAAGCCTCCACTGGACTGTTGGAAAATCACTCATTTGGAAGACCAAGACCAAATGTCTAATATGTTACACAAACCCTCAAGTATATGCCCACTTACTCGATACCTTATGCCCTCATATATTATCATTCCCTGCCCCCCAATTTATAACTTGGCAACTGAAACTACTTTTAGGAGTTATATCATGGTATCCCTCATACTGTTCATTCAGTCTACCCATTGGAATTCTTTCACCAATTGCATTTTTTTTGTTTCAATAATATAAAGATCCAAGTTATATTTTAAACCATAGTTTTACTTCTCTTTATTAATTTTTAAATTTTTTTAAACATAACAAGCAAACACAAACATTCTTACCATACGATCATTCCATTCTACATATATAATCAGTAATTTACGATATCATCACATAGTTGTATATTCATCATCATGTTCATTTTTTAGAACATTTGCATCAATTCAGAAAAAGAAATAAAAAAGGAAACAGAAAAAAATTTATACATACACGCCATACCCTTTCATTGATCACTAGCATTTCAATCTACTAAATTTATTTTAACATTTGTTCCCCTTATTCCTTATTTTTAATCCATATGCTTTACATGTCTGTCAAAAAGGTAGATAAAAGGAGCATCAGACACAAGATTTTCACAATCACACAGTCACATTGCAAAAGCTATATCCTTATACAATCATCTTCAAGAAACATGACTGCTGGAACACAGCTCTACATTTTCAGGCAGTTCCCTCTAGCCTCTCCATTACACCTTAACTAAAAAGGTGATATCTAGTTAATGCATAAGAATAACCTCTAGGATAACCTCTCAACTCAGTTTGGAATCTCTCAGCCATTGACACTTTATTTTGTCTCATACCAACGGCCATTTAAGTCTGTCTAATTCTCAGGACCTCCTTTAAAGAGGCTTCCCTGTCTCCCCTTGATTGGGCATCAGTTTTACTCCACTCTTCTAATTTGCTATGCATATCACTATTATAATTTCCTTCACAAGGTTGTAAACTATAATGCAGGAACTCAGTTATTCTGATATGCATTATAAAACAAGTACGCTACAGGTTGTCCTGTCAGAACTAGTTTACTATTGCTCCCAATATAAAAAAAAAAAAACAAGTATGCTAAAAATCATTAAAGACATAAAAACTCATTAAAATACAAACATAGAACAATGCAACATAAAAACGATATAAACAGATTTGAACAATAATAAAATATAATGAGGCATGATAGAATTATAGTCATGGAAATGAAATTCTACCCATTAAACAAAATTTAGATGCCCTTGTAAGAGAATTAATAAATTGAGGAAATTAGTTAAGATGCAGTGCAATGAGATAAATAATTTAAAAATAAAATTAAGAGATATTGAGAATAGAATGGATGAATCCAACATTCAACTAACAAAAGTGCCAGAAGAAAATAAAAAAGAGATTGGGGAGAAATAATATTTGAAAAGATAATGACAAAAATAAGACATACAATCTAAGATTAAAGGGTTATGAATTTATTTAATAAAAATAAATCCATTATAGTAAATCTAAAGTCTCTATGAAATTATACTACATCAAAAATAAAGATACAATTTCTAAAAGCAATCAGTGAGAAAAATTTATTATTTACAAAGGAACTATGGTCTCAGTTACTGTAGATTCCTCAAAAATAAACTGATAGACAATAGTATTTTATTTTCAAGGTGCTAAGAGAAAATAACTGTTGATCAGGAATTCTATACACAGCCAAGACATTGCATTAAGGTAAAATAAAATATCTCTTATTTGGGGGGACAAAACAAGTGGTCTTACCAGTCACCAACTCTTTCTGAAAGATCTACTCAACAGAGTTACATTAGGAAGACATATTTGATCCAGGTATGAAGGCATAAAAGGCAAGAAGCAAACCTAAGCCAAGAAATTGTAAACAATCTGGTAAATCTAAACATACATTAACTGTATACAATAAGAATAATAATAGTGATTAATTTACTGGTATATAAATAAAATGAAACTAAAATGGTGTGCAACTGTAATGTGTCAAATGGGAAGAAGGATTGAGGGCAGAGCTCTGAGTATTTGCTTTGTTGAGAGACCAGCAATGTTTATGAACTTTATTTTTATGTCAGTATGCATGATGAAATTTTAGGGCAACTATTAAAAATTTGGGGAATGTTTAATTTCCAAACTAGTAGACAATATAAAAGTAAATAAGGGAAACTCCATCAATCCAACAGAAGGAAGGAGAAAAGAAAAACAAAAACAAAACATGAAAAGTGGACAAAAAAGAAAAGAGTGGCAAAAACTCCAAACATGGAATAATTTAAAACAATATAAAAGCACTAAAATTCATGAGTTAAAATGTCTTAGGTTAGGTGTTAGTGAAAACTTCCTTACTCCCTGAATAATTAACCCCCAAAGCCATTTAGATAGGGCCAAGAAAGTAGGTCATTCAGAGGAGAGGAGTGGTGAAAGGAGTAGTGTCAGAGCCAAAACAGAGCAGGGCATCTGAGAAAAGGGGCAGAAGAGGTGATCTGTTGTGAGTTGTTTGAACCAAGAGTTTGGGGAAAAAGAATGCTCCACCAGGGGGCATGGATGGTGGTGTTAAGTGATAAGTATGGTGGCAACAGCAGCCTGCAAAGTGTTATAGCCTTCTAAGTCAGTGGGTGTTCACATGGTGGAGGTAGTGGTGGTGCTTATTATGGTTTGTCAGAGCCAGGGCAAGAGAAAGAGAATATCTCTTTAGGAGGAAGTATGTATGTAGCAGTAGCAATTGGAGGTTGGTTAAACAAGGGAGATTTATCTGATAAATAAGTATATTAAGATTTCTCTTTGTGAAAGAAGAGTTTACAAATATGGAAAGGGGGGAAAAAACTAGAATTAATCCAATGCTATTGGATTAGAATTGGAAATATTGGTGTGAATGTATAGTTTTCAAAATATATATAGATAGATGGATATAGAAATAGATATAGATGTAAATGTGTACATATATTTTTGCATATATTTCTTAGTTCTGTTTATTGAGAGACCTGAATAGTTAAATCTTATTACCAATGAGCCTACCTGGATCACAGATACTGGTTTCCTTTTTTAAAAAAAACTTTTTTTTTATTGTGTAATAGAACATATATGAAAAGCAAAGAAAGAAAAAGCAATCATTTTCAAAGCACTCTTCAACAAATAATTACAGGACAGATCCCAGAGTTTGTCGTAGGCTACCATACTATCATCTCAAATTATTCCTTCTAGGTGCTTCAGAATATAGGAGGCTAGAAGAAATAAATATTTTTTTTATCATCACAATCGACTTTTTTTTTCTTTTTGTGAAAAATAACATATATACAAAAAAGCAATAATTTCAAAGCACAGCACAATAATTTGTTGTAGAACAGATTTCAGAGTTCGGTAAGGATTACAATTCCACAATTTTAGGTTTTTACTTCTAGCTGCTTTAAAATACTGGAGACTAAAAGAAATATTGATTTAATGATTCAGCAATCATATTCATTTGTTAAACCCTACCTTCTCTGTATGACTCCACCATCACCTTTGATCTTTCTATCCCATTCTTTAGAGGTATTGGGGCTATGGCCATTCTAACTTTTTCATGTTGGAAGGGACTGTCAATAATATGGGGTAGGGAGATGGAACTAGCTGATGTTCTAGAGGCTCAACCCTCTAAGATCCAGGACTTATTAGTGCAGGGACCCATCTGGTGGTTGTAGGTTTCTGGAAAGTTACCTAGTGCATGGAACCTTTGTAGAATCTTATATATTGCCTTAGGTGTTCTTTAGGATTAACTGGAATAGTTTTGGTTGGGGTCTGGCAAGTTATGATAAGTAACAATGTCTAACCAAAATTTGCCTCAGAGGGACCTCTGGAGTAGCCTTTTGAATCTATTTGAACCCTTTCAGCCACTAATACCTGATTTGTTACACTTTTTTCCCCCTTTTAGTCAGGATGGCATTGTTGATCCCACAGTGCTAGGACCAGACTCATCCCTGGGGGTCATCTCCCACACCATCAGGATACATTCACACCTGGATGTCATGTGCCATGTAGAGGGGGAGGCAATGATTTCACTTGCAGAGTTTGGCTTAGAGAGAGATAGGCCACATCTGAGCAACAAAAGAGGTCCTCCAGAAGTAACTCTTAGGCATTCCTATATGTAGGTCAAGCTTCTCTGCTGCCACTGGTTTCTAAATATACTTCTCAACTCTAAGAAACTATGGCTCTTTGTAGAAATAACTGGCTCCAAAGCTTGGAGAAGGGAGAATACAAGATGAGTATGGAACATCCTTTTGTACCAGACAGTGACAACATACTCAAAAAATAATGGAAACAGAAGTAATTGAAGAGGCTCCTGCTAGGCAAATACTGGAACAGCTTGTGCATCAAAATAATAGCAATGGATTATTACTCATTGAATAAAATAGGAAGCCAATTGTCTATAAGAATATAAATAAATGAAGAGAAGAGGAAGCTATTCATTAAAACATAATGTTAACTAATAAATGTAGAAGGAATGGTGGTATTAGGAAATCATTATTTGGCAACCATTACAATAACAATTCAGTCATAAAGCATCAAGGGATTCTAAAACTAGTGAGTGCAAATTTGATGAGGAATGGAAAAATTACTTAGTCTCAAAGGATCTCCCTTCCAAAATATTTGTTAATTGAAAAGGGAAAATAACTTTACAGTGGAGAAACTAGCAGAGACAACCTTTACCAAATCATAAAAGTTAACATCCCTAGTAATGAGACGTGAAAATTGTTTACCACCTGATAGATCAGAGAAAGAAGAACTCAGTATCTTTTTTGTGATATTCTTGCAAAAAAAAATGTACAAACTGAATCTATCATGAGGAAACACCAGAAAAATATAAATTTAATGGCATTCTACAAAGAAATTAATTTTAATTTTTAAAAATGTCAGTGTCACAAATATCTGAGAGAGTCTGAGGTACTCTTCCAGATTTAAGGAGAAAAGACATTACTAAATGCAAGGTGTAATTTTGGATTGGATAATTTTTCTATAAAGATCATTACTAGGACAACTCTTGAAATTTGAATGCAGTCTGTGGCTATTATCATAGCCACATGTGGTGGCTTGCAGCTATGAAGCCCAGAAAAATATCTTAAACTTAGTCCATTTCAGTGGGTGTGAACCTTTGTAAATAAGATCTTTTGATGAAGTTACTTCAAATAAGATGTGGCCTAGAATGTATTTTAAGTATATTATGAAGGACCATATAAGGAACGTCACCAAAAGTGAAAGAAACCACAGAGGGAACAGCCAGAAGCTGAAAGTCCCTGGAACCTGGCAAAGAAGGGAGAGAGAACGAGACCCACCATCTGCATTGCCACATGACAGGGGAGCCAAGGACCAAGGATACTGGCAGCCAGCTCCACAGTGCCAGTCATTGGGAAGAAGCATCAACTCGATAGTGCTTTGATTTGGACTTCTCCTAGTCTCATAACCAGGAGCCAGCAAATTCCATTATTTAAGCCAATCCATTGCATGGTCTTTGCTTTAGCAACAAGTAAACTAAAACACCTTGTATAAATGATTTTAGCGGTTATATTCTGTTTGTGTCAATGATTATCCTTTTTTTGTCGGCAGTACATACTAAGTTATTCAGTGTGGGGTGTGTGTGTGTGCCGTGATAGGAAATGATGTCTTCAATTTATTCTTCAATCATTCAGAAAAAAATTCTTTGACATAGCTTCAACATTTCTGTTAAAATTTTAAAATATTTCAAAAGAAAAAAATACTCAGTCATATGTTGTTTATAACACATACCTAAAACAAGGAAAAGCAGTCTGTAGAGAGATAAAGATTAACTGGGGAAATTCTAATCAAAAGGAGTCTGGTGTAACAATATTTAAAAGATTTTATGGAAAAAATAATAATATTATGCATAAGGAAGATCACAATATTATGATAAAAGGCAGTATTCACAAAAGACATATTCATCTAACAATATAGCTGTCAAGCACAAGTTAATAGTTTTGCAATAACAAATTTATGTTTCCCAGATATAGTGGAATTTTTAATGTACCTTTCTCAAATTTGATAGATGAAAAGAGCAACGAAATAGAAAGATATGGAAGATCTGAACTACATCACTAACTATTTTTATATAATGGGTATTTGTAGAAGTTTGCACCTTCAAATGAGACAATTTACATTATTTTCCAATATTTAGGAGAACTTTAGAAAAAAATGACCCCATGTAGACCACAAAACAAGGCCCAACTAAATATCAAAGAATGCGTATTTATAGCCATGTTTTCTATCAGTGCTATATAATGGAATCAATAATCAAACCACACCCAAATATATTAAACCAAAAAACATAGTTGCAAACAATTCATATTTCAAGAAGCAAATCATAATGGTTGTTATGACATATCTAGAAGGGAACAACAATATCAAAATTTATAGAATATGTACAAAAGAGTTCTTATATAGTAATTACAACCTCAAAAGCATGTGTTAAGAAAGGAAAAAAAATCAAAATTTAGCAGCTACTCTTAGCCTCAAGAACTAAAAATAATCCAATAACATAAACTAAAGTAATGCAGAATAAAGAAAATAATAGTGGTATTATATGAAATAAGAAAAACATGGAAAAAATAGAATAAGGAAAATCGATCAAAAGATAGTCTTTAAAATATATTGCTAAAATATATTTGCTATAGCAAGACTGAACAAGGAAAATTAAAAAAATATTAAACAAAATTATTATTTTATCAGTAGTTTTGAAATCTGTCATCAAAGACTACCATGCCCAGAGAGTTTTGAAGGCAGGTTAGCAAATATCCAAAAGTCAGATAGCTACTACCTTCTTTAAATTGTTTGAAAGAGGACGCAGATTTCCAGGAAGATGGTAGAATAGGATGGGTCAAGTTGACAGCTGCTCCAAAGAACAGCTAGAGAATGATAAAAAAAAAGACCAGGAGAATGAGTCCAGGGTGTAAGTGACCTGGGAGGGTCTTCTACACCACATAGAGAGGCCCTGGTTGGGAAAGCAGAAGACTTGAGATGCAGAGAACTGGAGACCGGCCAGCTAGTACAAACAGCCTAGCAAGTCCATTTCCAGATGGAGATGAGCTAGCAGGAGTGCAGGGACAGGGTGAGGGGGACAAGTAAGCCAAGCTGCATCCTTTGAATGCTCTGCCCTCATGCATATCGTGACCAATGACTCCCCACACACCCCAAGCACCTCAACCCTGTTGCCACCTCCCCACCATGCTCCAAGTTCCCCACCCTGGCCCCCTCCCAATGCACTCCCATCCCACAGCCCACCCATCATGTGTGCACAGCCTGTCCCAGCCCAATCTACCTATCCTACCCAAGTGCATAGTCTTGCCCTGCCCCTCCTGAGACCCACCTACCCATGGCTAGCCCCTCAATACCCACCTCCCCACCCCCCCCCCCTGCTGATGGCCATCTGCACATCTGGGCTGAAGGCGCTCACCTTCATACCCAGGCCACACCTGCACCAAGCCCATACAGTTACTTAACCCTGCCTGGCCTCCACTGAGCTCTGCGCATGCATGCATTAGCATCCGGCCCCTCAGGCACGCACACATGCCCACTCACACTATGCCTCCTCAGCTCTGGGCAAGCACTGACCTGAGCATCCAGGCCACAAACACCCCCAGCCCATGCAGGCACAATCATAACTTGCTGCCCCTGAGTTTGGTGCACATGCACAACAGGGCCCTGCCCCCCAGATCTATGCACTGGCACAGCCAGAACCTTCCTGCTGGGCACCCAAAATCTGTGCAGAGACTTCTTGACCACTGTACACCACACCCCTTGACCACACACATGTGCACATCCTTGCCCATCTCAGGGCCCAAGTGCCCTTTTCTCACACCTGGCAGGTGCTTTCCAGCACTTATGTGTCACATAGTCTCTGCCATGCACTAGCAGGCACCCCTACCCCACTCCAGCCCTACACCTGTGCACTCACACCAGGGCACCACCACCCATCATCACCCACCCAACACATCCCACAAACTCCTTGACCTGTGCTCCACCTCTAAACTCATGAATCCACATCCTGGAACCCCTGAACACCTAACCCTGCACAAGGACACATCCATGCTATCTAACCTCCCTGTGCCTGTACCTCACACTCTGACACCCACAACCCACACACTTCATGTGCCCATCTGCGTACTGCCACATACCAGACTCCTTGCATCCATTCAGCCCCTCTATCTGCATCCTGCCACATCTACCTCTGTGTTCCCCAAGCAGCACCCTGCTCCTGCACTCCAAGGCTTGCCTAAGCTGCACCTTGCCCCCACCAACCCTGCACTGCACATACACAACCTGGTGACCTGCACTCCATGATCATGGGCACCAGTGTAGAGTTGCCAACCCATGCATTTACCTGCACTGCAACCCATTCCCACACTGTTGTGCCCCTCCTCAGTCCCACATCCTGCTCCACACCTATCCCACAAATACAAAGCTTTAGAAACCAATGCTCAAAATAATCTTATCAAGATATTTACATGCCACAAAGACAACAGAAGATCACTAACCATATGTAGATGCTGATAGATACAGCTAGGTCTAATGCCCAGAGGAGATACAGACTTTGGAAAAACTAATCAAAGATGTTCATAAAACCTTACTAAATAAAATCAGTGGGATGTCTAATGACATAAAGGAAATCAACAAGAAACTAGAAGAGCATAAAGAGGAATTTGAAAGAATAAATAGAAAAATAGCAGAAATCACAAATTAAAGATGCTACAGACCAAATCAAAATGTACTAGAGACATACAACAACAGATTTGAAGAAGCAGAAGAGAGAATAAGTGAACTAGAGGACAGGACAACTGATTTTGAACTCACAAAAGAGGAAATGACAAAAAAGATGGAAAATTTTGAATTGGATCACAGAGAAATGGTAAATAAAACAAAGTGCATAGATATAAGAATCATTGGTGTCCCCAAAGGCGAAGAGAATAGTAAATGGCTAGCAAGATTAGTTGAGGATATAATGGGAGAAAACTTCCCAACCTTTATAAAAGACATAAATATGCAAATTGAAGAGGTCCAACAAACTCCAAATAGAATAAATCCAAGTAGGCCTATCTGAAGACATATACTAATCAATTGGTCAAATGTTGAAGAGAAGCAGAAAATCCTGAAAGTGGCTAGAGAAAAACAATCTACCACATACAAGGGAAACCACATAAGACTGAGTTTGGACTACTCAATTGGCACTATGAAGGCAAGAAGGCAGTGGTATTATATATTTAATATCCTGAAAGAGAAAGACTTCCAGTTAAGAATTCTGCACCCAGTCAAATTGTCCTTCAGAACTGAGGGAGAGATTAAAATTTTCACAGACAAACTAAGGCTAAGAGAATGTGCCAACAAGAGACTGGCTCTATAAGAAAGAGTGAAAGGTGTTCTGCCAGCTGAAACAAAACACAAGAGAGGGAGGTCTGGAAGAGGGCACAGAATTGAATAGTACCAGTAAAGGTAATCTAAAGGATAAAAAGAGAAAGAAGAAAAAGAACATATAGATCTGACAAATAAAATCCAAAGGATATGATGGTGGATTGAAGAAATGCCTTTACAGTAGTAACTTCGAAAGTTAATGGACTAAACTGTCATCAAAAATCTTCCTACAAAGAAAAGCCCAGGCCAGATGACTTCACAGGGGAATTTGTCAAACATTCCAAAAAGAACAAACACCAGTCCTCCTTAAACTACTCCAAAAAATTGAGGAAAAAGGAATGCTACCTAACTAATTTTAAGAAGCTAACATCATTTTGATACCAAAACTGGGTAAAGATGTTACAAGAAAGGAAGACAAAGACCAGTCTCCCTAATGAACATAGATTCAAAAATTCTCAACAAAATATTAGCAAATTAAATTCAACAGCACATTAAAAGAATTATACACCATGACCAAGTGAGGTTTATACCAGGAATGCAAGGATGGTTCAACACAAGAAACTCAGTTAATGTAATACAGCATATTAACAATCAAAAGGGAAAAATCATATGATCATCTCAACTGATACTGAAAGATCATTCAAAAAAATTCAACATCCTTTTCTGATAAAAACACTTCAAAAGGTACAAATCAAAGATAAGTTCCTCAACATGATAAAAGGCATATATGAAAAACCCAGAGCCAACATTGTAGTCAATGGTGAGAGGCTGAAAGCTTTGCCCCTAAAATCGAGATGAAGACAAGGATAACTTCTGTCACCACTATTATTCAACATTATACTAGAAGTTCTAGCTAGAGCAATCAGGCAGGAAAAAGAAATAAAAGGCATCCAAATAGAAAAGGAAGAAGAAGTACAACTTTTCATTATTTGCAGATGACATGATGTTAAACTTGTAAAACTCTGAAAATCTACAATAAAGTTACTTGAGCTAATAAACAAATTCAGCAAGGTGGCAGGTTATAAAATTAATGTGCAAAAATCAATAATGTATTTTTACACAAACTATGATCCAACTGAAGAGTCAATTAAGGGAAAGATTCCATTCAAAATATCAACTAAAAGGATCAAATATCTGGAATGAAATTAACTACGGATGTAAAGCACTTATATACAGAGAACTAGAAATTAAAGAGATGTAAATAGGTGGAAATAAATTCTCTGCTCATGGATAGGAAGGTTAATTGTAGTTAAGATGTTAGTTCTACCCAAACTGATCTACAGATTCGATGCAGTACCAATCAAAATTCCAACAACTTACTTTGTAGACCTGGAAAATCTAGTTACCAAATTCATCTGGAAGTGACACACTCTGAATACCTAAAAGCATCTTAAAAAAAAGAAGAATGAAGTGGGAGGATTAACACCCCCTGATTTTTAAATTTATTATACAACCACAGTGGTCAAAACAGCATGGCACTGACACAAATATAGAAGTAGTGACCAAGGGAATCAAATCAAGAGTGCAGAAATAGACAATCAAATCTATGGTAAACTAATCTTTGACAAGGCTCCCACATCCACTGAACTGGACAAAATAGTCTTTTCAATAAATGGGCATGGGAGAACTGGATATCAATAGCCAGAAGAATGAAAGAGGACCTTACATTATACCCTATACAAAAATTTACTCAAATTGAATCAAACACCTAAATATAAGATCCAGTACAATAAAGCTCCTGGAAGGAAATGTAGGGAAACATCTTCAAAACCTTGTAATAGGTAGCTTCCTAAACTTTACACCCAAAGCACAAGCAACAAAAGAAAAAGATAGATAAACCAGAACTCCTCAAAATCAAATGCTTTTGTGCCTCAAAGGCTTTGTCAGAAAGTCAATAGGCAGCCATTTCATTGGAGGAAAGTATTTGGAAATCACACATCATGTAAAGGTTTGATATCCTGTATACATAAAGAAATCAGACAACACAATGACAACAAAAAAAAATCTAATTATAAAGTGGGCTAAATATATGAATAGAAATTTTTTGAAGAGCAAATATAAGTGGCTAAAAAGCACATGAAGAGATGCTGATTTTCATTAGCTGTAAGGAAAATGCAGATCAAGACTAGAATGAGATCCCACCTCATGCCTACAAGAATGGCTGCTATTAAACAAACAAGAAACTATAAATGTTGAAGAAGTTGTGGAGATATTGGGCCACTTAAGCACAGCTGGTAGGAATATATAATGGTGCAGGCGCTATGGAACCCAGTCTGGCAGTTCCTCAGAAAACTAAATATCAAGTTACCCTATGACCTGGCAATACCACTATTCAATATACACCCAGAAGAGCTGAAAGCAGTGACACAAACAGAGATTTGCACACCAGTGTCATAGCAGCACTATTCACAATTGCCAAAAGATGGAAATAATCCAAGTGCCCTTCAACAGACAAGTGGATTAACAAAATGTGGTGTGTATATATATGTGATGGAGTATTATGCAGCAATAAGACAAAATGACGTCCTGAAGCAAATGATAAGATGCATGAGCCTTGAGGCCATAATGCTGAGTGAAATAAACCAGACACAAAAGGATAGATACTATATGATTCCACTTTTATGACTATGGTAAAGGTAGAAACAGAGGCTTCTAATACAGAATATAGGGGACCTAGAAATACACAGAAGCTTGAGTTGGGTGAACAGTTTGTTAATGAAGTTGAGCTTAATTGTAAGGGAATAGATAGAAATGAAGGCGGTTCACTAGTGGGTCTATAAAGGTGACCCACCAGTGGGTCTGTGAAGGTGAACATGATTGAAAGGGGTTGTATGGACTCATGTGTCCCACCAGTTAACACTAAAAATATAAATAAGCTCCTGCATGAACTACTACTGCAAAGGTATGAATCTTGTACAAAGAGTATATAATTTCGGGGCATAGGGGAAAAATGCTATTGCATGCTATGGATTATGTTTAACAGGAAGACATCACCAGTACAACAATGGCAAGAGTACATAATGCGTGGAGGGACAAGAGTTAGGGGGGAAAATCCAGATGGCTTTTCTATTTGGTGAGGGTGTGTTTATTGGCTATCGTTCTCTTGGGGACAGTGAAATTATCTAAAATTGAGAGTGTTGATGGATGGTTGATTTTGACGTTATACATGAAGCCCAGTAGATGGAAGTGGCTAAAAATGTACTGACTGAGAAGTAGATTGGTGAACGATGGTGTAAACATATGATTGAACACGGTGCTGCTATTAAAAGGTACGAAGTCATGAGGCATGCAATGATGTGAATGAAACTGTGGGGTATTTGGTAAGGCAAAATAAGCCAGAAACAAAAGAGCAATTATTGTATGGTCTCCTTTAGAAAATGCTTATAAGAAAACAGGGGCCTAGATTGAAAGCTTTTATAGCAGTCACATTTAGTCTGGAGTGGCACTTGTTATTTCTGGATTTTGAGGGGCTGTTTTATATATGTATAACCTACCAGAGATAAGAATGAAGCCAATTGGGTTGAGATTAAGGTAATTCAGAATGCAGGGGTAAAGAAGACATTGCGTGAATTTTAGAACTTCACCTACTCTTTGAGACCAAAGGAAGAACGTTTTATTATGCCCAGAACCTAAGTTTTCAGTAGCCCATAATCAAACTCAACCTGCCTGGATAGATCATTTAAACAAATACATGGAGCCCATTGTAAGAATGAGAGCCTTTAATCCTGTATAGCATAATGTAATGTCTGGATACATCCAAGACTATATTAAGCAGATTATCAAAAAATATTGGCAAAGTCCCTTGACGGATGGCAGAAAAATTATGTAACTACCAAACTTTAGCACTGGGGAAACCAAGATACTATACCAAACATTAGGGACACCCAAATCAATAGGCCAAACACTTGATCTTGAGGCTTGTTCTTGTGAAGCTTATGTATACAGCAGAGAAGCTTCACCTACTATAGGTATGCCTAAGAGTTACCTCCAGAGGACCTCTTTTGTTGTTCAGATGTGGCCTCTCTCTCTCTCTACACACAACTCTGCAAGTGAAACCATCGCCCTCCTCCCCACATGGGACATGACATCCGGGGATGAAAGTCTCCCTGGCAATGTGGGGGATGATTTCCAGGGATGAGCCTAACTCTGGTACCATGGTATCAACAACGCCATCTTGTCTAAAATGGGGAAAAGAAGTGTAACAAATAAGGTATCAATAGCTGAGAGAATTCAGATAGAGTAGCAAGGGTACACTGGAGGTCACTCTTATGCATGCTTCAATTAAACATTGCTGCCTATCATAACGTACCAAAACCCAGCCAAACCATTCCTGCCAATCCTAAAGAATTCCTAGGGAATTATATAAGATTCTACAAAGATTCCATGCTCTAGGGTAACTTTCCAGAAACCTACAACCTGGAGATGATCCCTGGGCCAGATAAATACTGTAATGCAGAGGGATCAGCCTTTCCAGAACATCAACTAGTTCTATCCCCCATCTCATTTTATCAACTTCCCCGTCCAACATGAAAAAATTAGATAGGTATAGCCCAAATAACACTAAAGAATGGGAGAAAGATCAAAGGTGATGGTGGAGTTACACAGTGAATGTTGGGTTTAACAAATAAGGATGTTTTCTGAATCATTATGCTGGTTTAGCATCTAGTACCATAGAGCAGATAGAAATAAAAACTTAAAAGTGTGGAACTGCAACCCATATAGAACTCCGAAATCTGTTTTACAACTAATTGTTGCATTGTGCTTTGAAATTGAAATTTATTGCTTTTATGTATATATGTTATTTAAAGGGAAGGAGGATATTAACACAGAAGATAGGACTTAACAAATGAGTATGACTTCTGAATCATTATATTGATATTTCTGTTGGTCTCCAGTGTCTTGGAGCAGCTAGGAAAAAAAAGAAAAATCATGGAACTGCAACCCATACCAAACTTTAAAATCTGTTCTATAACTACTTGTTAAAATATAGTTGGAAATTTATTCCTTTTTTGTATATATGTTATATTTCACAATAAAAAAATTTTTTTTAAGTTGTTCCAGAGACTAGATAAGCAGGGGAAGCTCACAAACTCATTTTATGTGGCTGGTATAACTTCAGGTGAAGTATGTAAGTTTGTTCAGAAGCTCTCTCTCTCTCTCTCTCTTTCTCTCCCTTGCTCCCTCCCTCTTTTCTGAAATATTTCTCATCTATGTCATATCATCATGAATTCCCATATTAAGAATGATCTTCAATTTGCTTCATTTTAATTCAGCAAATATTTACTGAGTAACCTAATATACCCCAGCCTTTGTCATAGTGTTTGGAATGAAAGAAACATTTACCAAACAAATTGGCTGCTAACTAGATGGGCAGTTTACAAACCCATAAATCATCAACTCATCTCTATCTTCCTCTGTCTTGCCCTTTTCTAAATATTTTGGACTCTTTTGTAGACAGCTTAAAACCAAAAACAAATGACAAAGACCTAAGAAATAAACAGTGGCAAACAAATTGCAGCTGTATAGCACGAAACAACATGATCCAGAGAGAAAAGCATCATTGAAAATTAAATGACCAAGTTTATGCATAGGACTTTGCTGCTGAGTGACCTGAGGCAGACCACATCGCCTCTCTGTGCCTAAGTGTAAACAGAGATACTGCTACCTCCCCTGCCTATTTTACAGTGTGATTGCCAGAAGAAGATGGAATAAAATTATAAAACTGTGATCACTTTGAAAACTATAATAGAAATAAAAGTGGTGTTATCATCTTCATCACCATTAATGTATAGAATATAATATTGTATTTGAGCAAATGAAGTTTCCATTAAAAAGTCAATTTTGATGCAGATTTTGAAAGCAAGAGTACATAACTTTGCAAGGAAGTATTATATATTCCATAGTGTAAAATTCCACGGTCCTATGACCTGCAAACTTTTGACTGCAATTTTTATATATTGTGACCCAGGAGCACACACACATGCACACACACATATACACACACTACTATATATTTCATTTGATGCATAAATACAAGGTCTCACCAAGCAGTATTTGCCTTTTCTATAGTTAATGCATTCAGTTTTCTATTCTAGTCTACTATATTCCATTCAATTCTATTTTATTTCATTTTTAAAAAACTATACTTACTTCATGACCTCAATTTGAAAGCTAGCATTTAAATATACATCTAATATCCATATCTGCTTTGAAGACAACCACTAGTGAAAACAACCTATTATAGCTAATGGGACAGGACCAACAAAAGTCAAATATTTCTTCTGTTGTTTTTTGGAACAAGTACTAAAAATTCATGTTCTATAGTTGAGGAGCTTTGACTGTGCTGCATCCAGACTTATTAAATTGCAGTACAGAGCTGGTAAAAAAAAAAAAAAAAAAAGATAAAGATAAAGATTAAAAAAAACCAACAGACTTTCCAATTTCCTTCCAATGCCCTTTATAAAGAAGAATGACTGACAGCAAATCTTCAGGATGGGTTCACAAGTGAGATGTGAGGAGGTTCAACCTGTTATATTTTAGTGTATGCTTATCAAATCCATCTGAAATTTTTGGACTTATGGATATGTGTTTTCTGAAAAGGGAAATTATCAACCAAAAATTATAATTAGGCAATTAGAAGCTGTGATATCACCACTTTTTTTTTCTCGATAATCTTAAACTTAAGTATATACAAGTTTATATAAAATAATAATAATTCATAATAGCAAAAACATTGACTTTTTATAAAGTGAAAGGGATTTATTTGCTTAGGTATATTTTTTCACTTATATATTGAACTTCAAAAGGAATTTTAAAATATATTTAGCCAGAAGGTAGCATAATTTAGTTTTTAATAACCTTGGTGGCTCACAATATAAATATCCAAAATTATAACACAATAGAATTGGAAAGTTCTTATTCCAATTATAAAAAAAAACTATTGCCTATAAAAGAATGCAGAGATTTAAGAAAAAATTCGTTTTGAGCATTTTTAAATGTAATGATAATGAATAATTACTATATTCTCATATGAATAATTACTATATTCTTATATGCTGAGCACTGTGCTTGTTACTTTGTATATCTTTTTATCTACCCTTGCAGTCATCATATGTGATAAATAATTATTCTAGTTTGCTAGCTGCCAGAATGCAATATACCAGAAATGGAATGGCTTTTAAAAAGGGGAATTTAATGACTTGCTAGTTTACAGTTCTAAGGCTGAGAAAATGTCCCAATTAAAACAAATCAATAGAAATATCCAATCAAAGGCATCCAGGGAAAGATACCTTGGTTCAAGTAGGCCAGTGAAGTTCAGGGTTTCTCTCTCAAGTGGAAGGGCACATGGCGAACACAGTCCGAGTTTCTCTCTCATCTGGAAAGGCACATGGTGAGCACACTCAGAGTCCCTCTCTCAGCTGTAAGGGCACATGGTGAACACGGTCATCTGCTAGCTTTCTCTACTGGCTTCCTGTCTCATGAAGCTCCCTGGGAGGCATTTTCCTTCTTCATCTCCAAAGGTTGCTGGCTCGTGGACTCTCTGCTTCATGGTGCTGCAGCATTCTCTGCTCTCTACAAAACTCTTTCATTCTCCAAAATGTTTCCTCTTTTATAGGACTCCAGAAACTTATCAAGACCCACCTAAATGGGTGGTGACATGTCGTCACCTAATCCAGTTAACAACCACCCTTATTAAATCACATCTCCAGGGAGATGATCTGATTACAGTTTCAAACATACAGTATTGAATAGGGATCATTCTACCTTTATGAAATGGGATTTAGATTAAAACATGGCTTTTATAGGGGACATACCTCCTTTCAAACCAGCACAATAATGATAGATGGGAAATCTGTGGGTTTGATAATTAAGTAGTTAGAGATGATGCTTGACACAAACTCCAGCCTGTCTTGCTCTAAAATCTAAGACTTTGATTTCAAAATAAATCAACTACTTAAGCCAGAAAGCAATATGATTAGACTGCGAGAGGCTTTGGGGGTGGGGGTGAGCTTGTATGGGAAGCTGTGTTAGTCAGGGTTTTATTATTGTAGCAGTTATTATTGTAGCAAGTGATTCCCAAATATTCTAGCATAGACTTCTTTCCTTGGTTATAAACCCTTAGCAGATGCACAAAATACTTGTAACACAACATGCTCTCAACTAAACAAGTTGTCTTTTGTCTTCTATAATAGACAATTTCAGGTGTCAGTTTGGCTAAGTTTTTGTGCCTAGTTGTTTGGTCAAGCAAGCACTGGCCAGGTTGTTACTGTGAGGATGTTTCATAGATGGTTTTGCATCTGTGGTTGACTGCATCTGTAATCAACAAAGGGGTTTACCCTCAACAGTCTGGGACTTTCCTTATCCAATTATTTGGATCTATCTTCCCTTTCTCTCTCTCTCTCTCTCTCTCTCTCTCTCTGTCTCTCTCTCTCTCGTTCTTTCTTTCATCATCTATCCATCCATTTATACTGTTGGGTCTGTTTCTTTAAAGAATGCTGACTGATACATCTTCCCATACCAGCTCACTCCCGACCCCCAAAGCCTTTCACAGTTTTCCCTATTTACAATCTCCTTTCTTTCTCTTTTCAATGAATAGCATCCCTCACTTACCTTAGTCAGGAATTTAGGAGACCTCCTTGGCTCTTTCTTGTCTATCACCCTCTCTACTCCACTCACATCCAATTGTTCACTAAACCTTATTGGCCTCCCTGGTATCTCTTGAATCCTTCCTTTTTCCAAGATCATCTGTCACTACCTTCGAACAAGTTCCCACTAGTTTGTTTTTGGCTTATGCCTTATTGTCACAGTCTTCTCATTTATTTCTGACTCCGGTTTTCCTCTGTTCCTATCTATTCTCTGAATAGCAATTAGAGCTGGCCTTCGTACAATGCAAACCTAATCATATTTTCTTGCTAAAATCCCACAGCTCCTCATTTTCAGCATAAAGCTATAAGCCTTGGCTTGATATACAAAGCCACTCATCTGTAAACTTGTCTTTCTCCAGCCACTTACCTCCCTCTGTACTTAGCCTTTCTGTATTACTACCAATTTCCTGAGCAGAACACTCTCACCTCCAAGCCTTTGTACGTGCTTCTAACTCAGTATAAAATACTCCCCGTCACTCTTCTATTTTAGGTACTCCTCATAAATTTTCTTAAAAGTCCCTGTACATACATATATAATAGCAATTCTCATACCTCATTATAATAATAGGACTTCCTTTCTTTCTCTTATATTATGCTGTGAGCTCCTTTAAGGAAGACTCTATGTTGCACTAATCTTTGCATTTCCAAGGCAATACTTGGCACATTAAAGAAACAAACCAATACATTATGTGAAATAGTATAATAAAGAATATCTTTAGTAATAATTTTTTTTAGTATACTACTGAATAGTAATGAAGGGCTTGAAAAGATTAAATTAACTCCTGAAAGGTGCCTGGCATACTGATCAGTCTTTTGACCCTAGGACAATCATTTATTTTCATTTATTTATTAGACCTCTTATCCTGAGAAAGGATATTAAGTTTAAATTTAGAATAATTACCACTACATTATTTAACATGTGTTGAGCTATATGTGAGAATAGAATAAAGATCAAAGATAAGGAAATACATTAGACATTCACTTTAATATGGTGGAAAAATGGAATCCGTATAGAACGAGTCTAACAAAACTCCTACCTAGGAGAAAGAAGACAAGGCAAGATTTCAGGAGACATGTAGACTTTCAGGGTCTCAGGTATAACTGGGTATAACTTCCATCAGTAACGTGGGAATGAAAAAGCTACCATCTAGCTTTACAAGCCTGTAGTGGAGCTTGGAGGAGATAAACCATTTGAAACCATTTCATAAATTCCACAATGGTATAAAATCTAAGATTTGTGACCATTGAGTTAAAAGATAACCTGTTTTGTGGATTCTTTCATCTTGATCTCACCATTGCCAGATTAGCATTTTAATGATGTGTTGTCTATATCTCTGCTCTTCCCACTACACTGTTAATTCTCCAAGCATAAGATTTGGACTAAGGACTGTCATTTCCACTTTTAATCCCCAATGTCTAGTATAATATCTGGGATACAGCAATGCTCTAAACATGACTGCTGAATGATTTACCAAAAGGGTGCTCTTTATTGTAAGGTGATTGAACAACATTCATTGCAAGTTGGTTTTATTAGGAAGACTCAGGCATATTTGTGGAATTTGGTATCACTAAAGATATTTTGACTGATTCAATAAATTAACATTTCACAAAATTATAAGAAGGTGTATAAAAATATTTAAGGGTTAATTAAATTTAGGAGAGAATCATAAAATTATTTTAAAGGATTCCTTATCTTTTTCTCCTCTCCCAAACTTATTATTTATTTTATCATTAGTCATCATTTCCTTCCTCTTAAAATTTACATAAAGTACATCTTTTATTGTGCTTTTTCTTTTTGAAAAATTATATATTTACAGAAAAGTTGCGAAGTTAGTATAAAGGATTTCTGGTCACCCTTTAACCTATATTATGCTTTCCTAATGTTAGCAAATTGCATAGCCCTTTTATTTTTATTGAAAGTGAAATAGAATGTAATTTGAGCAACTTTTTGGTAGGAGCATCTTAGGTAATTATGTGAAGCCTATTGCTGGTTATAGAAGAAATCATTTTACAATGCCAGAATTCAGAGTTACTGAGTCAATCATTGATAATTGCAGTTACATAGATATTTGTGAACTTTGAATTTTGGTTCTGTAGAAAAATAACAGAAGCTCTGAGTGAGACCTCCTAGGTTATCCTGCATGATTTGAAGAAATTCTTATAGTAATGGAAAGAAAAATATTATTCTGAACAATGTGGCAAAAAAGGCATTGAATAATTCTATTCACTGTACGTTAGAAAAAGATTGAGACAGCTCTATATACATTTGACTAAAGAAGACAGTTCATTATTAGAATGAAAAAATATGGAAATATACATACTTATTGATAGGAAGTTATATAAGTTCTCACAGTGGTAAATTCTAAGAAATTAATTTGCTTTAGCTGAGCATTTGTAGCTTTGTATTTATATTATGAAACAATTACTTTCCTTGAAATATAGCTTTGGGGGGTTATTGCAAGTTGAAATACAATTTGAGTTGTTTTTTTTTTTTACCAGAATTGGCATGTTTTACCTAGTAAAAACAATAAATTATCCAAACAATATCTAGTACTTATAAAGAGTTTTTCCTTGGTATATGACAATAGTTAAATATGTTTCATATGAAATAAATATGGCTATATGAATAAGATTTTGTTGCTTACATTTTTTTCCTTTAATGCACTCCACATATTTTTTTTTCCTTTTACTACATTCTTGCTGCATTACATAAGGTATATAATATTATCTATGGATCTGATATTTAAATATTTTAGGTTATGATGCTTCTGGAGTCAAGATGCATAATTTAATAAAGAAGACCTGACAAACATATTCGAATTTCACATCACTTTTTCTCCCTTCTGATATGCTTAAGAATATTCGGTGGCCAAGTGATTCACTCAGTGAAATATGATTTTCAAGTGGACGTAAGTATAGTGTCACAGGACTGAGAATGGCATCAGTGAAGCCTTCTATCAAGATACCCATCTGTACTACTTGAGGGAGAATGGCTGCTTGCCCTAGATTCACTGTATGATCTTGAACAAGTCACCTCACATTCTTGAACCTCAGTCAACCCATTTGGAGAATTAGGTGAAAGCTAAGCCTTAGTGAAAAACAGATGCTACATCTGAGATGAGTTTTCTTGTGTAAACAAGTAATTCCAAAGTTTAATTCCAAAAAAAAGTCACTGTTGTGGATGGCTGTGATACGTATGAGGGAGACAATTGGGTTAAGTCTTTGGAATAAATATGTTTTTGAATGTAAGTTGCAGCATCATAACGTTACATCTGAGTTCCTTAAAATGTTTTTATCTGATTTTCCTTCCCTCCTATTCTGTTTTTAGATATAGTGCTGTGATTTTATATAACATTTATTTAATGCTTCTGGAGGATATTGTGAGTTTTATATAGTAAATTATACTTTGAACAATCAATTAAGTTTTCAAGATAAAGGAAAATGTAACCTTAAATTAATCCAATTATTACCCAGTGAAAGTCCATTAAAGTTAAGACCTCTTCTTTTTGAGATAAAAGTTAGTCAAGGAATTTAAAGACATGATTTTAAAGAGAACAGCTAGGTTTGCATTTTGGTGTGATTCTCAGAGTTTACTTGCCACTTCAGTAAATTCTTATATTCTAGAACACTTTGTTACTAAAGAGAGATACAAATAATTTAATAAATTGAAAATAACTCCTTAAAGGAAAAAAAAAAAACCCTTTTGAGAAATGCTCCTCTAAGTTGTCTGATTGCTTTCTCTCCTCTACAATTGCTACTTCTGATGATTTAAATAGCTATGAACATCAAAGTAAGATCTGTCATTCCAGAAACTCTCCTAGCTCTCTATAACCCTAAACTTATATTTCCTGTGTTGACTTCATGCATTACTATCAGCAGTGCCACATTTCAAAGCTTCAGGTTAAATGTAATGTGGTTTCCCATTGCATAACTTCTTATATTTTGAACTAGGAATAAGTAACATGTGAATCAGCAAAGCTAATGGATATACTGTTGAGAATTCTGTGCTGGCTAGTTTATGATTCTCTGGTTTGTTTTTTGGCTGCTATGGTATTCCTGCATTTGACATTAGCTAAAGGGGCAGTAGCTTGGCCTTTGAGTGGAAAACAATCCAGGAATTTCAGAGGAGAGGAATTAAGCAACTAAGAGGCCTGAAGCTATTATCTTCTGAAGAGAGATGAAAGCACTCTTGTCCCTGTGCTTTTCGGTTGCCTGCACCGAACTCTTTTGACTTCAATGTGAGAAGAACATATCTGTGGTAGAATTTGGCCCTCGTTTTCTTTAGTCACTAAGTAATATTCAATTGAGTGAGATGAAAAATAATGATTGGCCAGGGTATAAACACCCATGGAAGACCAAAAATGTGATGAACATGAATCTAAAAATTTAAGTGGGAGTACCCTAAATTTACCCTTAGTATTTACTGAAAATATCTAGTAGAAATGTCCAATTCACTGAACATGTTGGAAAGCAGGCTGGAGTGAAGTAGTAAAATATCCATTATTTTGACATTTTAAACTACTGTGAATGAATTCACAGCATAGAGAATTTTATTCTGACCCCAGGTAAAGCAGTTCAATTATAAATATTTTCCTCTTTAAACTTCTTATGTGAGCTGTATGAGTTCTAAAAACAAAAAATAATGATTCTTCTTGTGTATACAAATATATGTGTGTGGGTATAGCAATCCGCTGTGATTGTCAGTTGTTCTATTGCTGTGGACTTAAATCATCAGCATGTGAAATTCATCTATGGCAGAGAGGAGTGCCTTCCACAATGAGTAAAGTTTAAAAGGAGGAGTTGGAAGAAAGAGAGAGAGTTCAGATCCACACATTTGGAGAGCAAAAAGGAATCACCCTGGGGAAAGCCATTTGAACCCTGAAGCCATGACGGAAGGCCAGCAAAAGTCATTGTGTGCCTTCCCATATTTCAGAGGTACATATGCCAGATGAAAGATAGCTAGTAACTGTAAATTTGTAACTAAATACATCCCCTTTATAAAGGCCAGTCGATTTCTGGTAGATTGCATTCTGACAGCATAGCAAACTAAAACAATGTGTGTGTATGTACATTCAAATGTAGTCATATATATACATTCAAATGCACACAATCTCTCCTCAGGCACTTACCAGAGGATATAACTTCAAGATGTACAATAAAGAAGCAGATTTCATCCCAAAACCAATTCTTTCTTTTATGGACCTTGACTCACTTGTTGATCTTGGAAATCTCTCAGACCTCCTTGCCATACCCTGGAGCTGTAAGTGATTGAAGAACATAAAGTGGGGCATATAGTGGGAACTCTTGTGGATTGGAGATTTGTGGAAATGCTTCCACTTTCATCTAGCACAAAGTCTGGACTCTGCCATTATGCTGTGACATAAGCATGTTTAAGTAATAATGGCGTTCCATCAGTAAAAATGCAGGGGAAGATGAATGGATGATCTAACCTTGACCCTGAAGGGTTGCCAGGAACTGAATCAATGGTATTAAATGTCCCACATTCACTTCAATGAATAAATTGTTCTTCTGAGGTCAGCTAAGTGAGGCTGATTTTCCTGCTTGTGCAGGATGAAACCTGAAGGGTCTAAAAAGTTTGGCAGAAATATAATTCACAAAGATTTTTCATGAAGGAAGTTTTATAGAAAACAACTCTGTAGAAGATGTTTTTTCAGCTATCTCCAATTTTGTGATAGAACTCCAAAACAAAACAAAATGTACACACAGATACACACAAAACCAAGTAAAACTCCAACTTTCTACTGGAATCCTTAGCAAATGCTTAAGGTAGTTTCATAAAAGATTTTGAAAACTGCCTTATTTAAATATTTGATTTTGAGAAAAAGTTTTCTGCCTATACACATCTCTGAAATCAACATTTGGCATGTATGTTATTTATGCTTTTATGTTCAGAGTGTATACAATACTGAATGTGTAAACCAGAATACATTTTAATTTGATAAGATGCCAATCACAAGAAAATTGTTGATTTAAAAAAAAACAATGATTTTAATCTGTTAAATGTGACTAAAATATTCTGTTTTCCTTTTGTTGTGGTGTACAATGCTGAAATAGCTTTGTGTTTCCAAGTTTTAATATTTTAATGCTGATTTTTCATATGTAGTGTCTTTTCTCTGAATTCAAAGCTCTTTGATTGGCATCTCATTCAATAATTTGTAAGACAGAGAATTTTAAGAGAAACATATTATGGAAAAAGTTAAAACAGTGTTCCTTTATGCAAAATGAAATATATTTTAATCAAGATCTTATTCTCACTTTTCACGGTCCCCAACATTGTGATTACCTCTATCATCTTTCCTTTGGAATTAAGAAAAAGTGGGAAAAGTATTTCTTTCAATTAACAACTGCTTCAATTCTACATTGAGTTGTGGTGAGATTCTTATCTTTCTATTCAATGGATCAATGAGTACTTCCTGTGACTTATGAGGGAGCTAGGAGCATAAGGAGATTGTAGGTTTAAAAAGAATGGTTGACACCATAATGCCATCTGTTTTCTCTTCTACTTTTTTCCATCCAAATTTCTTTTCAGGAACATTTAAAAATTATGGAGAAGAGGAATTATGGTCCTTCCATATCACTGTATCTACTCATCAATCCTGAGTATTCCAATTCTTTTCATCTTCATTCTTTTTATGAATGGCATTGGTTGTGTTTTTCTGTTCAGAATCCAGCCATTCTTCTTTTAATAATAACCTCTGATTTTCTTTTGGAGAATCATCTTTCTCCCATTCTCAGTCAATGTGGTGGAGTTAGAGACACAGCAGGTGATATGACTAGGCTTGTCCATCACAGCATTCCATTCTTGGGACCACAGTGATTGGTTCAGAGATAGACACATATTATCCAATTCCAGTTAATGGTTTCTGAGGTTTCTGTTAGAAGCATTGGTTAAAAATAGTTATTTCCATTAGATTGCTAAGCAGATGCTATCACAAGGGGAAAAAATTACCTGACAATGGGCGCAACCCAGAGGAAAGTAGATCTGTGACATAACCAGGATCAACTGCTGACAATATTTAAGTAGCTGTATGCAACCATGCCTGAAGACAGCTAGTCCTGGGTTTTTAGGTATGAGTATTCCTTCCCTCCCGCCCTACCTGCCTCCTTCTGTCCCTTCTTTCCTTCCTTCCTCTGATGAATTCATTTTGAGTTGAATGTGTCAATTTGGATAAAAAAATTCTTCTCTTCACTTATATTCTTATAGTCCAAGTGTTTCATATTATATCTAAAAAAATAATCAATATGTTGCTTCTCTGTTCATTAATTGAGAATCTTCTACCATCTATAATGGGTAGATGCTGGAAAATGTCATATTCACAATCCATTTTCTCCATCATTTTGTTATGAATTTAAAACAGAAATTATTATACAAACATAGAATTTTCAAACTAGAGAGAACTTTAGATATTTGTTTGTCCAATACTTTCATTTTGGGTGGAAGGTAAACTGCTACACATAGAAAGTATTAGGGTATAATGAGAGGATGTACAGATAGGAAGAGCATAGATACAGTGTTGTGTACATCCACTTTGTAACTTGTTAGCTGGGTAAACTTGAGCAACTTATTTAAACTCTCTGAGTGTCAGTTTCCTTAAATATTGTCCTGAAGATACCTGATTCACAAGTGAAACTACATGTGATACCTTTAATATTACTATTATTACCAAGGTATATGGCTCATTAATAATAACTTTGTCATTGCAAGTGTGCTGGTTTGAAAGGATGTACACACCCTAGAAAAGCCATGTTTTAATCCTAATCCCATTTTGTAAAGGTAGCTGTTTCTTCTAATCCCTATCCAGTACGGCATTTTGGAAACTTTCACTAGATTATCTCCATGGAGATGTGACTCACTGAAAAGTTGGTGTTAAACTGGATTAGGTGGAGACATGTCTCCACCCATTCTAGGTGGATCTTGATTACTTTACTGGAATCCTATAAAAGAGGAAATATTTTGGAGAAAGTGGGATATTTGGAGATTCAGAGCAGAGAAGAATGAAAGAGTCATGAGAAAGCCACAACAGAGAATGCTGCAGAACCATGAAGCAGAGAGTCTACCAGCCAGTGACTATTACAGATGAAGAAGGAAAATGCCTCCCGGGGAGCTGGAGAGGAAGCTAGCAAGATGACATCATTCTCGCTATGTGCCCTTCCAGCTGAGAGAGAAACCCTGACTGTGTTCACCGTGTGCCTTTCCATTTGAGAGACAAACCTTGAAATTCATCGGCCTTCTTGAATCAAGGTATTCTTCCCTGGATGCCTGAGATTGGACATTTTTATAGACTTGCTTTAATTGGGGCATTTTCACAGCTTTAGAGCTTTAAGCTTGTTATTTGGTAAATTCCCCCTTTAAAAAGCCATTCCAGGGCAGGCCACAGTGGTTCAGCAGGTAGAGTTCTCATCTGCCATGCCAGAGACCTGGGTTCAATTCCCAGTGCCTGCCCATGCAAAAAAAATAAAAAATAAAATTTAAAAAGCCATTCCATTTCTAGTATATTGCATCCCAGCAGTTTGCAAACTAAAACAGCAAGTCACTGGGTAAGTCCAGAATAAGAATGAAAAAATACTCCAGGTTTATACATGCAAAATGCATAGATATGGCAGGTGGTGAACAATTAGGGCCATTAATGACAACACTGTAACATAGAATTGTTGTTCTGAGATTGCTAGGTATGATATAGGATAAAATGAAAGACTGATTATACTGATGTTTTTGGAGCTGAGAATTTTTAGCACTAGGAGAAATGAGAATTAGTTTACAACCCTAAGGTTTTGAATTTGTATTGGAAGTGTCAGAATAAATTTATAAGATATTTTAGCTTCAAAACAAATATGATATCTAGCTCTGTCCATTCAGAAAGCCTGGAAAGAAAGGCCATCCCAATCAAAATAAGCAGCACTAACATCTGTACTTTGGTCTCTAAATAACATTACCCATTAAAATAGGTAAATTTTATTGTATTTAAATAAATATAATAAATTAAACAATTAAATTATTACAAAAATAAATGTGGTGGTAGCTTTTGATTAGGTGGTTTCCATGGAGATGTGTCTCCACTCATTCAAAGTGGGGTATGCACTGGGTCCCTTTTGAAGAGGGGCCTGCTTTGAAAAAGCTTCAGAGCTCACACAGCCAGACACTTTTGGTGATGAAGAAGGAAAATGCCCCTAGTGAAGTCCTTTGAAACAAGAAGACAGAGACCCCAGCAGATGCCAGCCATGTGCCTTCTTTGCTGACAAAGGTGTTCCAGACCCACGAGCTTTTCTTGAACCAAGGTATCTTTCTCTGGATGCCTTAGTTTGGACATTATTGTAGCCTGAGAACTGTAAACTTACAACTTAATAAATTCCCTTATAAAAAGTTGTTCCATTTCTAGTATAAGGCAGCTTTAACAAACTAAAACAGACATCCATACTGAAATATATATGTATGAAATGATATGATGTCTAAGAATTCTCTTTAAAATAATTCAGGGTTGGGGAATGAATCAGGGTATGGCTGGAATAAAGTTAGGCATGAGTGATGATTGTTGAAGTAATGGATAAATTGGTTCTCCTTTTACTCTGTTCTCTATTATTGTTATATGTTTGAAATTTTCCCTGTTAAAAGATTTTTAAAAGCCCATTCCATTATAATTTTATAAAAGTATAGGGAACTGTAATAATTAAAAATACTCTGTTTGCACTGAGAGCTTCATTTACTACCTGAGGGACATTAGGTGTCTTCCAGTGCCTCAGCTAACTTGTCTGTAACATGAGGCTATTAGTAGTACATACCTCACAGGATTGCTATAAAAATTGTAAGTTATGTAAAGTGATTAGCATAGTATGCAGTGCATAGTAATCACACAATACTTTTAAAAATAATATGTATTGATGTTATCTTACATATATGCGTGTAAATGCAGAAGGGACTTGAGTAAACCCTCTAAACTCTTAATGTTGATTACTACTGAGGCAGGGAGTAGGAACAGAGAGAGAAGAAAGAGAACACTTACACTTAGGCATAAAAATGTGAATATTGTGGAACTGCTGGAATAATAATTTTAGGATTGCTAAATGTTCTCATTACAAAAAAGCATGTCTTCAACAATTACATTCAAAATTTTGGTTTAAGCTTCTTGCCTGGTAATAAGTACCTGTCAAAAGCTCAGCAATGAATAAAATACTTGGCCCATCTTCAAGGAGTCCAAAATCAAAAAGAGGAACAAAGTAAGCATCAAAAGTAACTGGATGCAAGTTAAAATGTGATCCAGATCATAAAGCAATCTATAGACATGGTAATACCAGGATTTAGATGGTTATGCTGGTCTAAGTACTTGTTCTAGTTTGCTAGCTGCCAGAATGCAACATATCAGAGACAGATTGGCTTTTAATAAAAGGGCATTTATTTTGTTAGTTCTTCGGAGGAAAGGCAGCTAACTTTCATCTGAGGTTCTTTCTTATGTGGGAAGGCTCAGGGTAATCTCTGCTGGCCTTTTCTCCAGGCCTCTGGGTTCCAGCAATTTCCCCAGGGTGATTTCTTTCTGCATCTCCAAAAGCCTGGGCCGAGCTGTGAGTGCTGAGATGAGATATGCTGAGCTGCTTGGGCTGTGCTATGTTGAGTCTCTCATTTAAGCACCAGTCAATTAAGTCAAACATCGTTCATTGCAGCAGACATGCCTCCTAGCCAACTGCAGATGTAATGAGCAACAGATGAGGTTCATGTACCATTGGCTCATGTTCACAGCAACAGAACTAGGTGCCTTCACCTGGCCAAGTTGACGACTGAATCTAACTACCACATGTCCACCCCTTGTCAACTTGGCAACTACATGCATCACCTTAAACAATATTGAGGTCCAAAATTCTCTTCTGGCTGTGGACCTGTATATCTCAAAACAAGTTGTCTGGTGCCAATATGCAAAGGAGGGACAGTTATAAGATCCATAGGGAGAAACTGGAAGGAAAATCTGCAGGCAAACACCACTGGATTTCAAAGTCTGAAAGCCATTTAACCTTCAGGTTTAGAAAGTGGCAGCCCCACCCTTTCCAAGGGCCTATGCAGTGGCCCACCTCTTTCCAAATCAACTTCAGTGAACACTGAGGAGACCACCTTTTTCTCGGCTCCACTCTCTCCAGGCATCAGGGCCACCCCTGGGCTCTCTGCCATTTCCGGGGCATATGCTCAAGTCCTCCATGTGGTGGCAGCCAGGCTCTCCCCAGTGCCCCAAGGAGCATGCTCTACCTTCTCCAAGGCCTGAAGCTGCATGACTCTTCCACTGCAACAAAGTGGGAGACTCATCCTCACCCTTCAGGGTAAACTCACCCTCTCCATGGGTTTGGGTGGGTCTACTCTCCTGGCCAAGGTTTCTTGGCTTCAGACCCAAGGTTCCATGGTTCTCACCCTGCAAACTCTAATTTGTCCCTTTGTGTCCCCCTTTGTCAAGATTGGCAGTGGTTCCATTTACAGCAACAGTCTCTTCAAGCACTCCAGGACTTCTCCATCATTCTCTTCACAGTTCCTCCAAAATCTTCCCCTTAGCCATCCAAAAAACCATTCCAACATATCTGGTATTGCAAACCATAGCAGCACCCCACTCTCCAGTACCAAATCTGTTCTAGTTTGCTAGCTGCCAGAATGCAACACACAATGGCTTTTAATAAAAGGGGATTTATTTTGTTCGTTCTTCAGAGGAAAGGCAGCTAACTTTCATCTGAGGTTCTTTCTTACATGGGAAGGCTCAGGGTAATCTCTGCTGGACTTCTCTCCAGGCCTCTGGGTTCCAACAACTTTCCCTGGGGTGATTTCTTTCTGCATCTCCAAAGACCTGGGCTTAGCTGTGAGTGCTGAGATGAGATACACTGAGCTGCTTGGGCTGTGCTATCTTGAGTTTCTCATTTAAGCACCAGCCAATTAAGTGAAACGTCATTCATTGCAGCAGGCACACCTCCTAGCCGACTGCAGATGTAATCAGCAACAGATGAGGTTCACGTACCGTTGGTTCATGACCATAGAAACAGAACGAGGTGCCTTTACCTGGCCAACTTGACAACTGAATCTAACTACCACAGTACTACTTTAAAAAAATTGTCAGCTCAATTTTAAGCAAACAAATAAGGTGGCAAAACAGTATCATGGTAGAGAAACACTTTGAGCATAAAAGAAAGTTCATGAGAAAAAATTTGAATTCACTTTCTGAGTGATAGGAAATGTTGCCGTCACCTTAAAATCAATATGCAGATTAGCACCATACTATTTTTGATATGCATGAATCAGAGTGAAATTTAAAGTAACTTCTGTTTGTCTTTGATCTTGCCAAAGAAACTACTTACTATATATGCCTTATGAAAGCTCTCTTAGAGAGGGTTCCCTGGCACGATCCCTAACAGCAGTGAAGTGCAAGGCTTCAGTATCTTTATATTACTGTGGCAGGCCAGGGCCCACAAGAAGTCTGCTTTAGCCAAGGACTAAAGAAAGTAAACGATTTCTCCCCAGGGGAAAGAATGTAACCATGGTTGTAAAAAAAGCATTGAGTGTATCTTAGTCTTAAACACTAATCTTGGTAAAACATCAGGTTTTAGGCCTCTTTAAGGATTATACTAGTGACTTGATATCCTCATACTATATGGAATGCCTTTGTTCTAAAATCACATATTATGCACCCTCCCCAGACTCCTGTCCCTCGTGGGGTACTCTAACATCTGGACCAGCCACCACTGGAGAACCTCTCCTGTTTGTAAGTCCTGATAAATCTATGTCTGCTTCTGTGCCTGGTGTGTTTTTCAGACTGGTGGCAATCCCAGCCCACGCTCTGCTTGAACTTGGTCTGGGCCTGAACAATTGCCCCCATATTTTACTGATGGGGAGTGAAGGTTAAGAATAAACTATAGATATTGCTATTATTAAACAAATTTAAACTAAAAGAATCTATTTCTCACCAGCAAATATTCCACCATGTAGAACTGAGGCCAGTTATGCAATCCTATGAATGTCTAAATGGGGAGGCAGCATAACCCCTGAGTTACTGTTCCTGCCCAATGACTCTGAAGAGGTGTAGTAATCCTTTGAAGCCTCTTTCTGTGTCATACAAAGTGGTTATATTAATAGTCCCTACCTTATTGGGACTGATGTTTGGATTACAAGACCTAAAGAGTTAAGCACAATCGGAAGCACACAGTAAGTGTTCAAGACTTATTAGTTGTAACATTTAACTACTGACTCTGCCCTCCTAGAGTAGGACGTCCTTGAGGACAGGGATGGTGTCACATTTACTGTTGAATCTTCAATACCAGCACCATGGATGGCATCTAGGGAGCTTTCCACAAATGTTTGTTGAAATGAATGAGCATGCAAATGCAGTTTCTCTCTAACTTTCCCCCCTACATGGGACATAATTTCCAGGGGTGTAAGCCTGACCCTGGTATCATAGCAAAAACTGGCCCTGGCAACATGGAACATAACTGGCCCTGGAATCATGAGACATAAGTTCTAAAGATGAGCCTGGGCATGGCATGGTGGGTTAGTTGACCAAAAGGGGAGAAAAAAATAGAGTTTCAATAGCTAAGAGATTTCAAATTGAGTTGAGAAGTCATTCTGGAGGTTACTCTTATGCAAGTTTCAGCCAGATGCTACAAACTGCCATTGTAAGGCAAAGCCCAAACAAAAGTATTCCTGGAAATGCTGAAAGATATCCTGGGATCCATAAAATTTTACTTAAGTTTGTTTTTCAGACACTTTAAACCTCCAGATTGTTTCAATGCCAGAGAAGTTCTGAAACCCAGAAATAATGGACTCTCCAAGAACAACAACTGGTTTCATGAGTTCATTCCTCTGACACTTAATGACAACACCCATTTTCAGCCTTAAAGAAGTTAGAGAATCATCATTAGATAGCCCTCAAGATTGAAAGATAATTGTCAAATGAGAGGGAGGAATTGTAACTGAGAAATTAGGATTTAAGGGATGTTTTGAATATTGAATCATCCCATTTTGCTTTCTGGTATATTGGAGTAAACAGGGGAATACCTGAAATCCCTAAACTATAATTCAGCTGCTCTGATAACTAAAATGATTGTATAAGCCCTCATCTTGTGCTGTTGTGCCAAGTAAGAGCTATTACTCTATTTATCTGGTCATTTTCTTATAAGGAAAAGGTCCTAATGCTAATGAAGAATTTGAAGTCAGCCATTTACTAGTTTCAGCCCTGGACATTTGTAAATCATATCAGCTAGACTCTGCTAGTGAAAGATAACTGTTTCCCTTCCTTTCAGCTTATACTTTTAGTATTGAAGTGATAGCTCTGTCCCTCCTCCTTTCAGGTTATGTTCTCCTACTAAAATGATGATGATAACACTGTGCCCTTTTCTGCTTAGAACTTGTTTGAAATAGTAATGATCTTATCTCCCCCTGCTCAAATCCTTAAAGTCTTGAGCCTCCTAAACTCAGGGAGACAGATTTTGGGCCCATAGGCCATCTGCTCTCCTATTATATGCCTAATAATAAACTCTTTCTGTCTTTGAAAACAACAACGACAACAACAACAGAAATGAATGAGCATATACTGTTTTAAAAGTAACATAGGCACAAGAAACCACAACAACCCCTCTTTGAGGAATTCCATATGCAAAACCTCTATTTAATGTATGAAGATCTGTGCTCTGGGAATGGTGCTGTTTCCTCCTCACACATTGCCACCCTTAGATTCAGATAAAAATAAAAGCATGACCCTCTCATTGGAGGCTTTGGTGAAAGCATTTCTGCTGCATTTATAGGGAGGACTGAAATTAAGGGAAATCTAATACACTTCAAGAACATTGTTCCTGAAAGGTACTAAAGGTAAAGTTAATGAAAGAACTGTGTTAAATATATGCTTGTCCTTCTCATAAAATGCTTGGACTTCTGTCTGAGGAATATTCAAAAGGCAATGAACCACTGTGGGCAGGTTTGCCTGGTCTTTATTCACTTCCTAATGCAACTGTCTTATTTTAGGTAAAAGGCAATTATGTTTCTTTAGAAACATAAAATGTCAGACATTAACAGGGCTTCCATTATTTATTTTCTAATCTGTCTTATAGTTGATGCTGTCTCACTTTTTCCATTATAAACCCCTTCTTCTCAAGGGGCTGTAACTCCCCCAATAAAAAGAATGGCTTCAGGCAAACACTTGAAGCATTTGCTCTCAACTTAGGAGGACTTTTGTTTTTCCAGGTCTTGAAAATGAAAATTCATTAAATTTGTTTTAAATTATAGGAGTGTTAAAGTTAAAAAAAAATCTTAAGAATTATTGCTTTCATATGTGTGTTCTTATTACCTGGGCTTGGAATATGTTTAGTTTGTTTTTTAAACAGCAAATTTATAGGCCACCCTTTGATTATAGTCACAACCTTTATTTATTATCTGGGATAATTCAGCATCATCTATCTGTAAATAGTCAATTGGCTTCCTCACAGATGCTTGTTAGTGATGGTTTGGTGGGTAGTTTGTACTGGGCCATTTCTCTTTTCCTACTGCATGATCTAGTTTCTCCCAGATGAAACAAGTCCATTCAGTGCATTATCAACTTTGCTCAATGAAGCACTACACTTGACAGCCATCTTGTGAGCAGTAGGCTGATGGTGAAGCATTTCACCTTGAGGGTGGAGAAGTACTGAAAATAGCTTCAAAATGTCCCTTCCTCCTTTGCTTCCATGGAATTGCTGATCTGAGTTCTTGTGTTAGGGGCCAAAGACAAGCTCAGGCTCAAGATGAGGACCTAAAAATACATTTCTGAGGCTCACAACAAGCCTGAGCTCTACCTATGCCACGAGTTGATGACCTTGGTTATGCCAGAATGGTCCTTGGTTTCATGGAGTGGTTGGCAATGTCCTTTTTAGCTTTGTGATGTTAAGGAGCCCCAGCATCTTTTTTCTTCCCTCTTTGTTCTCCAATTGAGGCCCATCTTACAGCGAATAATTTAAAGCAAGATTTCCAGGAGTTTAATGCATTCAGAACATTTTTTGCCTCTATAAATAACACTTTAAATTTCTCCTAATTGCTGCTATTCTATAGAAAAAAAAGTTAAGAAATGTGGCAAGAAGGTGGGGCAAGCTGATAGCATAGTGAGGTGTGGAATTTAGTTTGACCACCACAGCAGCTAGTAAATAGCTAGGAACTATATGGAATAACTGCTGGGGAAACATAATTGACTAGACACACATTGTACACCAGTTTGGAAGGGTGGAACACCTGAGATCCCACACAGAACTGTAAGTCTCCCAAGCTGCAGAGGCCAGCATCCCTCCCCCATAAGACTGCTTCCCCAAGGGAAAAGGAAATAGACTTTACAAGTAGCAAGGGCTTAGCTCAACAAAACCCCAATTGCAGAATTAATTAACAAGTTCTGACTACTGAAAACAGGCACCAGCACAGATAAACCTGGAATAATCATTAAAGGAACCAGGAATTTTCACCCCAGTGAGAGGGGGTGCGGCTGATGGAAAAAGAAAGAAAAACCAAAGGATTTTTGAGTTGGACAGCACAAAATACTGGAAAGGGGCTGGACCCCAAGAAAAGGGGGCACATAGTGCCTAGGGATACATAGAGCCATGGTACCAACTCAAACTCTTAATTGGGAAACCCAGAGAGCAGGGATCAGGCTCTGAAAAGGCTTTTTGCTTTTTTTTTTTTTTTCAATCTTTCAACAGCTCCAAAACTGTGCCAGGCAAGGGCAGAACTAAGACTTGTTTGAGAGACAAAGGTGAAAGGAGTTAATAACCTAAAACGCGTATGTTCCCTGAGAAGAGGGGGGTAAGGTCCAGCTCAAGTGAAGGGTCTCCTTCAGGGAATTCAGTCCCCAGAGGCTGGAAAACAGAAACAATCAAAACCCAGCTACTACACCAGCCTCTGTCTCAACCACCCCCCTGGCAGGGAGAGTCTGCTGAAATTAAAGGTATCTCATCACTTTACTCTGGTGGGAATCCACAGGCAGACAAGCACCATATCCTGGGCAGGATAGGAAAAAGAATGAGTCTAGTGGCTCCATAAGAAAATCTAACAACTTGCTAGGTCTCACCCTCAGGGAAAACAGAGGCTGGCTACTCTCTCCTCCTGGGATGGTCTGTCCAGTCTGGGAAAACATCCGAGGATACCCTCCTCAAAAATAAGGCTTCATATAGGCAGGGCAAAAGGCAGAAAAACAAGAACTGAAATATTATGATCAGTTAAACAGAACCTATGCTAGAGGTCTAAAATAAGTTGAACTGAATTCCAAAGAACACATACAGAACAAAGCCATCCAGCAAGAAAATCTTAGGTAAAAGTGTGAAAACAACCTCTAGAATAAATTAATTAAAGAAACTAAACGCTTAGATGCTAGCAAAAATAACAAGTCATATTAGGAAAAGTGACAATATGGCCCAGCCAAAGGGACAAACCAACACTTAAAATGAGATACAGTAGTTGAAACAACTAATTCAGAATATTTGAACAAACATGAAAAATCTCATAAGAAATCAAGTCAATGAGTTGAAGGAAGATATAAAGAAGACATTTGACAAGCATAACGAAGAACAAAGTTTGAAAAAAACAAATCACAGAACTTACGGTAATAAAAGGTACAATAGAAAAGATGGAAAAAAATTGAAACCTACAATAGATTTGAAGAGACAGAAGAAAGCGTTAGTGAACTAGAGGACTGGACATCTGAAATCTGACATGCAAAAGAAAATATAGGGAAAAGAATGGAAAAATATGGACAGGGTCTCAAGGAATTGAATGACAACATGAAGCCCATTAATATACATGTTTTGCATGTTCCAGAAGGACAAGAGAAGGGAAAAAGAGCAGAAAGACTAATGGAGGAAATAATCACTAAAAATTTCCCATCTCTTATGTAAGACATAAAATTACAGATCCAAGAAGGGCAGCATACCCCAAACAGAAGAGATCCAAATAGTCAGACTCCAAGACCCTTACTAATCAGATTGTCAGATGTCAAAGAGAAAGAGAGAGTATTGGAAGCAGCAAAAGAAAATCAATCCACCACATACAAGGGATGCTCAATAAGACTATATGTGGATTTCTCAGCAGAAACCATGGAGGCGAGAAGGCAGTGGCATGATATAATTAAGATTCTGAAAGAGAAAAACTGCCAATCAAGAATTCTAAACCCAGCAAAACAGGACTTCAAAATGAGGAGGTGCCTAAAATATTTTCAGACACACAGTTACTGAGAGAATTTGTGACTAAGAGACTGGCTCTACAAAAAAATACAAAAGGGAGCACTACAGACAGATAAGAAAAGACAAGAGAGAGAGGTCTGGAGAAGAATGTAGTCATGAAGACTCTTTGGACAGGTAAAAAAAAGAAAAAAAGTTGGGACATATGAAATCAAAGGCAAAATGGTAGAAGAAAGTACTGCCTTTACAGTAATAACATTAAATGTTAATGGATTAAACTCCACAATCAAAAGGCATAGACTAGCAGAATGGATTTAAAAACAGGACCCATCTATATGCTGTCTATAGGACACACAGTTTAGACCCCAGGAAAAAAATAGATTGAAAGTGAAAGTTTGGGAAAAGTTATTTCATGCAAACAATAAGCAGAAGAGAGCAGGAGTAGCTATACTATTAATCAACGAATTAGACTTCAAATGTAAAACAATTACAAGACATAGAGAAGAATACTATGTATTTTTTTAATAAAAGAACAATTCAACAAGAAGACAGAAAAGTCATAAATATTTATGCTTCAAGCCAGAGTGCTCCAAAATACATGAGGAAAACACTGACAACACCGAAGGAAGAAGTAGACATTTCTATGATAATAGTTGGAGACTTCAGTTTCCCACTCTTATCAATGGATAGAACATTTAGACAGAAAATCAATAAGGAAATTGAGATTTTAAATAACATGATGAAAGGACTAGATTTAACAGACGTTTACAGAACTTTACACCCCACAATAGCAGGATACACATTTTTCTCAAGTGCTCATGAATCATACTCAAGGATTGACCATAAGCTGGGTCAAAAATCAAGTCTCTATAAATTTCAAAACATTGAAATTATATAAAACACTTTCTGAGATCATAGTGGAATGAAGTTGGAAATTAATAACAAGTGGAGGGCTAGAAAATTCACAAATTTATGGAAGCTAAAGAACACTGTTTTAAACAACCAGTAGGTCAAGGAAGGAATTACAAGAGAAATCAGTAACTATCTCAAGGCAAATGAAAATGAGAACGCAACATATCAAAATTTATGGGATGTACCAAAGGAAGTGCTGAGAGAGAAATGCATTGCCTTAAATGACTATAAGAAGGAAGGGTTAAAAAAAATAAAAATAAAAGAAGGAAAGGGGTGGGCAACAGTGGTTCAGTGGCAGATTCTCACCTGCCATGCCAGAAACCTGGGTTCAATTCCTGGAACCTGCCCATGCAAAAATAAAAAAGAACGAAGAGAAAAAAAAATCAAGAAATGAACTGTTCACTTGGAAGAAATAGAGAAATAACAGCAAACTAACCTCCAAAGCAAACAAAAAGAAAGAAAGAATGAAGATTAGAGCAGAAATAAATGAAATTGAGAATATGAAAACAATTAAGAAAATCAACAAAGCCAGAGGCTGGTTCTTTGGGAAAAACAACAAAATCGGTGGATCTTTAGCTAGGCTGACAAAAAATAAAAGAGAGAGGATGCAAATAAACAAAATCAGAAATGGAAAAGGTGACATAATCACTGACTGTGCAGAAATAAAGGAGGTAATGGGAGGATACTATAAGTCACTATATACTATTAAACTAGACAATGTAGATAAAATGGACAACTTCCTATAAAGGCATAAACAACCAACATTGACTCAGAAAGAAATAGACAACCTCAACAAACCAATCACAAGTAAAGAAATTGAATCAGTTATCAAGAAGCTCCCCGGAAAGAAATGTCCAGGACCAGATGGCTTCACATGTGAATTCTCCCAAGTATTCAAGAACGAATCAGTATCAATCTTGTTCAGATTCTTCAAAAAAAATGGAGAGGAGGGAAAGCTACCTAATCATTCTGTGAAGCCAACATCACCCTAAAACTAAAACCAAAGATACTGCAAGAAAAGAAAATTGCAGACCAATCTTTTTAATGAATAGAAAAAAAATCCTGAACACAATATTTGCAAATAGAATCCAGCAGCGTATGAAAAGAATTATACAACATGACCAAGTGGTATTTATTTCAGGTATGTAAGGCTGGTTAATCACAAGAAAATCAATTAATGTAACACCATACAATAAGCCAAAGCGGGAAAATCACTTGATAATTTCAACTGCTGCAGAAAAGGCTTTTGACAAAATTCAACATCCTTTCTTGATGAAAACATTTCAAAGGATAGGAATAGAAGGGAACTTCTTCAACATGAAAAACCCACAACTAACATCATCCTCAATGGGGAAAGTCTAAATAGCTTTCCCCCTAATATGAAGAACAAGACATGGATGCCTACTGTCAATATTGTAATACAACATTGTGCTGGAATTTCTAGTCAGAGCAATTAGACAAGGAAAACAAATAAAAGCATCCAAATTAGAATGGAAGAAGTAAAACTCTCACTGTTTGCAGATTACATAATACTATATGTCAAAAATCCTGAAAAATCTACTGCCAAGCAACTAGAGCTAATAAATAAGTACAGCAAAGTGACAAGGTACAAGACCAACATCCAAAACTCAGTAGTGTTTCTATACACTAGTGATGAGCATTCTGAAGAGGAAATCAAGAAAAAATTCCATTTGCAATAGCAACCAAAAGAATCAAATATTTAGGAATAAATTTAAGGATACAAAAGACCTATGCACATAAAACTATAAGAAATTGCTAAAAGAAATCTTGGAAGACCTAAATAAATGGAAGGGCATACCGTGTTCTTGGATTGGAAGACTGAATATAGTTGAGATGTCAGTTCTACCCAAATTGATTTATAGATTCAATACAATACCAAATAACATCCCAACAACATACTTTGCCAAAATCAAAATCCAATAACTCAATTTACCTGGAAGGACAGGGTGCCCTAAATAGCTAAAAAATATATCTCGAGGTAAAAAAATGAAGTGGGAGATTTCAAACTACCTGACTTTAAAAGCACATGATAAAGCTATAGTGATCATGTTATTGGCATAGGGATAGATATACTGATGAATGGAATTGGATTGGGTATTCAGAAATAGACTTACTCATCTATGGAAAATTGATCTTTGAGAAGGCAGTCAAGCTAACCCATCTAGGACAGAGAAGCCTCTGCAATAAATAGTGTTTGGAGAACTGGATATCCATATATAAAAGAATGAAAGAGGATCCATATCTCATACCCTATATAAAAATTAACTCAAAATGAATCAAAGACCTAAACATTTGAGCTGAGATCATAAAACTGTTAGAAGAAAATATGAGGAAACATCTTATAAATCTTATGATAGGAGGTAGTTTCTTATCCCTTACCCCCAAAGCAGGAACAATGAAAAAATAAATAGATACATGGGATTTCCTCAAAATTAAACACTTTTGTGTATCAAAGAACTTTGTCAAGAAAGTAAAAAGGTAGCCTACATAATGGGAGACAATATTTGGAAACCATATATCAGATAAGGGTTTAGTATCCAGAATCTATAAAGAGATTCTTCAACTCAACAACAAAAAGACAAACAACCCAATTCTGAAATGGGCAAAAGAATGAACAGACACTTTTCAGAAGAGGAAATACAAATGGCTATAAGGCACATGAAAACATACTCCACTTCACTGGCTGTTAGAGAAATGTAAATCAAAACCACAATAAGATATCATCTCACACCCACTAGAATGGCCATTATCAAAAAAACAGGAAATGACAAGTGCTAGAGAGGATGTGAAGAAAGAGGCACAGATCTACTGTTGGTGGGAATGTAAAATATACAACCTTCTCTGGAATGCAGCTCCTCAGGAAAGTAAATAGAATTGCCATATGGTCCAGCAATTCCATTACTAGATATATATTCAGAGGAACTGAAGGCAAGGACACATACAGATATTTGCATATCAATGTTTATAGCAGCATTACTTACGATTGCCAAGTGATGGAAATAGCTCAAATGTCCATCAAAGGATGAATGGCTAAACAAGCTGTGGTATACAGTTACAATGGAATATTCTGCAACTGTTAAGACAGAATAAAAACATGAAGCTTGTAACAACATGGATGAACCTTGTGGACATTATGCTGAATGAAATTAGCCAAAAACAAAAGACCAAATACTATATGGTCTCATTAATATGAACTAACATTAATGAGTGAACTTTGAGAGTTAAAGTTAAGAACACAGTTTATCAGGAAATAGAAATAGTGTAGAGATTGGTCATTTAGGACTGAAAGAATACAGATTGTGCAACAGGACTGAGTGTAAAAATTCAGAAATGTATAGCACAATTCTACCTGATTGTAGCACGATAATATAAATACTGAATGAAGCTGAATGTGATATGGTTGAGGGAGAAGTGCTGGGACATGCATGAAACCAGAAGGAAAGAAAGAGGATAAAGACTGAGACAGTATAACTTAGAAATGCCTAGAGGGGACAATGATGGTGATTAAATGTACAAATATAAAAACATTTTTGCATGAGGGATGTCATGGTTAGGTTCATGTGTCAACTTGGCCAAGTGGTGATACCTGTTTGTCTGGTTGGGCAAGCACTGGCCTGTCTGTTGCGATGAGGACATTTCATAGAATTAAATCATGATCATGTCAGCTACATCCACAGCTGATTACATTTGTATTTGTAATCAGCCAAAGGGGAGTGTCTTCTGCAATGAGTAATGCTTAATCTGATCACTGGAAACCTTTTAAGGAGGATTCAGAAGAGACAGGCTCTTCCTGTCTCGGCTGGTGAGCCTCTCTTGTGGAGTTCATCCAGACCCTCCATCGGAATCATTGGCTTCACAGCCTGCCCTGCGGATTTTGGACTCTGTGTTCCTGCGGTCATGTGAGACACTTTTATAAATTTTATATTTGCGAGTATTCCCTCTTGATTCTGTTTCTGTAGAGAACCCTAACTAACACAAGGGACAACAAATGAATGTCAACATTGTAAGGTGTTGAAAATGGATGGTATGCAGTAAAAAGTACAATTCATGCAAGCTAGGATCTATAGTCAACAGTCACATTGCAATACACTTCACTGAATGCAACAAAGGCATTATGCCAAAACTAAATGTCAACAAGTGGGGGGTATGGGGGAGGAGTATGGATTCTTTATGAAAGAAAAGGAAGTGTCTTTATATATATTATGGTGGTGAAGGCATGTCCATTTACTTAGGTTGGATTGTATGATGTGCAAATAAAACTGTTTAAAAATTAACAGAGAGAAACAAGTGCTAGAGAAATTGTAGAGAAAAAGATATAGGTATTCTATAGGAATATAGGAAGCTGAGAGATGCAACCCCTCCAGAGGGCAGCGCAGTGGTTCCACAGGAGGCTAGAGGTGTGGTTGCCATAAGATTATGCAACCCCGTTGCTCAGTATATACTTGGAGGAACTGAGAGGGAGAACATGAATGAACATTTGCACCCTGGTGTTTATGGCAGCAGTGCTCATGATTCACAACAGATGGAGGTGGCATAAGGGTACAATGACTGGGGTAAGGAAGTGGGAACTGTGGTGTATACATATAATGAACTACTGAGTGGCTGCAAGAAGGAATGAAGTTGTGAGGTGTGCAATGTGAATGAAACTTAAGGACAGTATGTTGAATGAAATGGCAGAAACAAAAAGAAAAATATTATCATGCCTCACTCATATGGACTAACTATATAATAAAAACTCAGATAATTGAATTTGAGAGCATGGGTTATCAGGTTGGGACTTATTTTAAAGGGTCTTAGATCGTAAACTCTTACAGCAGTCACATATATTCTCGAGTTGCAACTGTTATCTCTAAATTCTGAGATACTGAGCTATTTGTGTATAACCTAGTCATTCCCTGAATTTTCGAGTGTGTATGTGACACCTGAGACTCAGAGCTAGAGCACTGAAGCTATGAAAGTCAGCATTATCCCATACAGCAACTGTCAAAGAAGTTGAAACAGTGATGAGATGTCAAGTATTTGCAAAGTCTCCTTGGGAGACTGGGGAGAAAGGAGAAAATGTTCAACTTCCTTCTAGGGAATGCCCAATATTCTTGCAAGCAGTGGGGACAACCAATTCAATAGACTGAGCCCTCATCAATCTTGGTGTTCACCCCTATGAAATTTATTCCTGCAAAGGAGAAGCTAAGCCTACCTATATTTATGCCTAAGAATCATTGCTAGAGAGCCTCTTTTGTTGCTCAGCTGTGACCTCTCAATCTAAGCCAACTCAGCAGGTGAACTCACTGCCCTCCCCCACTACATGGGACATGACTTCCAAGGGTATAAATCTCCCTGGCAACAAGGAACAGGACTCCCTAGATGAGCCAGAACCTGGCATCATGGGACTGAAAAATCTTCTTGACCAAAAGAAGCAAGAAAGAAATGAGACAAAGTCCATTTCAGTAGCTGAGAATTTGAAACAGAGTCAAAAGAATTATTCTTATGCGTTCTATAGATATCACATTTCAGTTTGTGGTGTATTGGAGTGGCTGGAGGGAAATACCTGAAACTGTTGAGCTGTGTTCCAGTAGCCTTGATTCTCGAGGACAATTGTATAACTGTATAACTTTTACAATATGACCATGTGATTGTGAAAACCTTGTGTCTGGTGCTCCTTTTATCCAGGATATAGGTAGATGAGTAAAAAATAAAAGGATAAAAAGATGAATGAATAGTAAGGGAAGCAAAGTGTAAAAAATTGGGCAGATTAAAGTACTGCTGGTGAATGGGGGCGGGTAATAAACTACACAAAATGAAGAAATGTTGCTGTTATTATTTTTTCCTTTATATTCCAGGTTTATCAGGCTTTTCAAAAAGTGCTACACACATTGGACAACAAAAATGGTTTTCTGGATGACTAGAGAGGAGTAATTTTGAGAAGCTAACTCTTGGGCAGAGGGAGCACAGAGTGCCAGAACTGGACAAGCCTGACTCAGGTGTGATGTCATGGAGTTGGGAAAGGGTGGCAAAAATGTGAGGAGAGAACAGTCATTTTAAAGAAAATCAGAAGAACAAAATGTAATGGACACAGTGCAACATAAGTCAGGTTGGCATTTTTAGCCATTCATTCAGCACTGAATTAACAATTAAGTAGCACAAGCACAAGTTTAGAGTACTGTATTAGTTTGTTAAGCTGCTGGAATGCAATTTACCAGAAATGCAACAGCTTTTAAAAAGGGAATTTAATAAGTTACAAGTTTACAGTTCTCAGGTCATAAATATATCCTAAAACACCCAGTGAAAGATACCGTGGCTCAAGGAAGGCTGATCTGGGAAGGCATGTGACTGGCATCTGCTGGTCCTTGTTTCTGGTTCTGTTGCTTGGAGCTTCAAATGCCAGTGATTTCCCCTCTATGCATCTGTGGGCATTCACTTAGCTGCTCCGGGACAAAACTCTGGGTTTCATCTCTTACCTTAGCATCTACCGGGGCTGGAGATTTCTTCTTCTCAGGTTCTGGCTATTTCCGTGAGTCCTTGCTTAGCATTCAGGCTATTTTGTTTCAATGTCCAAATGTCTACATCAGCTCTGCTCTGCTCTCTCCAAAATATTTCCTTTTATGAAGGACTGCAGTAAACTAATCGAGACCCACCTGGAATGGATGGAGTCACATCTGCCTCTGTTCAAAAGGTCACACCCACAATTTGGTGTGTCACATCTCTATGGAGATCATCTAATCAAAAGTTTCCACCCTACAGGGGGTGCAAGGGTAGTTCCGTGGTAGAATTCTCCCCTGCCATGCCAGAGACTTGGGTTAGATTACAGTCCATGCACTTCCCATAAAACAAACAAGCAAGTGAAACAAAGAAACAAAAAATTCAACAAATGTTGCTGCAATAGTGGGATACTCACACGGAAAATTAATGAAATGTGACTCCACCATACAGTATACAAATAAAAAGTTTCTACCCTACAATATTGACTCAGGGTTAAAGGAAATGGCTGGTCCCACAAGATTGGATAAGATTAAAATATGGATTTTCTGAGGGTACATAATAGCTTCAAACTGGCATAGGCACCAAGGAGAGGGGGCCACCACAAAATTTTTTCCCTTCACTCTCTTGCAAAACTCTTTCATTGCCTACCTTAACTTTAGTCAAATGTTTTGAATTGTCTTTATCTGTTTAACTTTATTCTGCATTCTTAAACATTTTTGTTTGTCATGGTGAGTGACTCAAGTTTAAAAGTTTGATTTGAAGTTGTCATTAGATATCACATTTGTTTCCCTATCATAAGTATGAGAGATTCTCTTCCATCCGTATAAACATAGCTGACTGAGTCTGGCTCACATTTACTAACCAGCTGTTACAGAGGCTCTTAAATTCTTTATTTTAAGCAGTGGGGTAGACAGAGGGGGAACCATTGTTGAGCTGGGTTTGAACAGCAGTTGGCCTTAATCCAGCCTTGTATGCATTCATCAACTCATCTCATATGTTTCCAAAACTCCTGTGTGCCAGGCACTGTGCTGACACTGGGAATACATTCTAAAAAAAGACTCAGTAGCACTCTCTTTCAAGTTTATAATATTCTATAAGCCAGCCTGATATGTAAAAAGGCAATTATGAGACATGCTAAGTATTGTGATAGTCTATTTAATCAATACTCTCTGACATATCAGACTATAAGATGAAGGAGTGATGCTGAGCTGAATGTCTTCTTTCCATCGGATAGAATTGATGTTACAATGAGTCAGAAAGTGAAACTTTCTTTTTTTTTTTTACTGAGAAAGGAATAAAACCTAAAATACACACTTGGCCACAATTACTTACAGCCATATACATTTCCACTTTCCTATTTGGAACAGTAATTCTCAAACCATAATTGTCTAATTCCATCCTCTATCATGTGTATGCATCCTCCTTGTAACCGAAAGGTAATTATTTCAGAGTACATGGACCTAAAATTTGGATTAAGAGAGGCTAAAACTACTCTGGAAGTGCTGAAACCACAATACAAGAGGAATGAGTACAGTACGAGAGGTGGTTGTTAAGTAAAAACACCAAGATCTGAAAAGAAACAATATGAATCAGTAACTATAACTAACATTGTTGTAATATTGCTGCAACTGATATAAATTCATTAATACTGATTTACTCTTCCTGTTTAAAGGAATGGCTCAGTATCTCCCATCTTTGTACCTTGGCCTGTGTTATGGAGAAGAAAAGATACATTTTTGTGTCCCTGGAAAACAAACAGCTTTTCTTATACATCTTCATCCAAATGCACAAATGGAATATAAATAACATAAAATATAAATTATGGAATATTGTGTCTATTAGAATGTGAATATAAATAAAAGATCATCATGACAATTTAAAAGGTCCCAGAATATTTTTCATTCTTCATAAAAGGTCAAGATAAGTATGATTCTTATGAAACGAGAAAAGTGAACTCAGAAATGTTACATGACTTCTCCGAGCTCACTCAAGTATTTAGTGATAGAGCAAGAAATGAGCCTTCTGAGATTTTCAAAGGTGCCTACAGGAGCCCACGTCAGGGAAACCTGAGGCCTAAAGGCAGAGATTTGGGCCATTCACACCTTTGTATCAGTTGGGGTCCAGTCACAAAAGTAAAATCAACTGCAACAAACTCAATGTAGTACTTTTATAATTTTTTTTTTAACATGGGCAGGCACCGGGAATCGAACCCAGGTCTCTGGTATGGCAGGCGAGAACTATTGTAGTACTTTTAATAAAGAAAATAATTACAGTTTGGATGACCTTGAAAGAGCAACCTAGGAAAGTGGAGGCAACCCCAAAACAAGCATCTGTAGGAAGCACTGCTACCCTAAGGGCTGAGGCCATGTGATGAGAATAGGATCAGATAGGATGGGACCTTTCAAGGGGAGATGAAAATAGGGCTGCTGAAAATGCTCTGGGAGGCAAAATTAGGGGAATACCCTGGATTCTCCTTTCCCACTTTTCTCCAATCACCTATGAGATGGGCCCATAAGGAGGCCGGTTCACAAGGAAGCCTGGGAAATGTACTGGAAATTCATTGCCCTGGAAAATGGAGTGGAGCCCAATGAGGGCTAGGAAAGGGTCTGAGGAAGATGATCAGCATAAGTTTTATTTTTATTTTTTTAACTTTTTAAAATTGTGATATATAACATATATACAAAATAGCAGTATATTTCAAAGTATATGGTAATAAGTAGTTACAGAACAGATTCCAGAGTTTGATATGGATTAAGCTTCCGCAATTTTAGTTCCCTTCCAGCTGCTCCAAGACACTGAAGACTGAAAGAAATATCAATATAGTGATTCAGAGGTCATACTCATTTTTTAAATCTTATATTCTCTATTATAACTCATTCTTTTCCTTTGATCATTCTCCTAATCCAGCTGTTACAGAGGCTCTTAAATTCTTTATTTTAAGCAATGGGGTGGACAGAGGGGGAACCATTGTTGAGCTGGGTTTGAACAGTAGTTGGCCTTAATCCAGCCTTGTATGCATTCATCAGCTCATCTCATATGTTTCCAAAACTCCTGTGTGCCAGGCACTGTGCTGATACTGGGAATACATTCTAAAAAAGACTCAGTAGCCCATTCTAACTTATTCATCTTGGGAAGGGGTGTCAATAATATGGGATGGGGGATGGAACTAGTTGATGCTCTAGAGAGGCTGGTTCCTCTGTATTTCAGACTTCTCTGGCATAGGAGCCCATCTGGAGGTTGTAGGTATCTGGAAAGTAATCTTAGCACATGAAACTTTTGTAGAATATCAGATAGTCTTAGGTGTTCTTTAGGGTTGACAGAAATGGTTTTGGTCGGGGTTTGGCAAATGCTGGTAATTAGCCAGTATATCTATTTTTCTACCATAAGAGTAGCCTCCAGAATAGCCTCTTGACTCTATTTGAACTCTCTTAGTCACTGATAACTTATTTTGGTACATTTCTTTTCTCCCTTTTGATCAGGAAGATGTTGTTGATCCCACAATGTTAAGGCCAGATTCATCCCTGGGGGTCATGTCCCATGTTGCCAGGGAGACTTTCACCCCTGGAAGTCATGTCACACATAGTGGGGAGGGTAAAGATTTTACTTGCAGAGTTGGGCTCAGAGAGAGAGGGGCCACCTCTAAGCAACGAAATAGGTTTTCTTTAAGTAATCCTTAGACATAACTACAGATGGACTTAGCTTCTCTGCTACAGAAATAAGCTTCACAAGAGTAAGCCTCAGGATCAAGGGCTTGCATGTCTTTTGTGAGACACAGTTATCTCTGTGGATTAACATCTATCTACAACAGTTTTGGAACCTTGCAATTTATATGAAAAAAAGGCCATTCCATTGATTTAATGCATAAGCTATGAGTGTTATGAGATTTAATTCATCCTCTTGTAACTGTTTCAGTAAATCTGTAATGATTCAAGCTATTTTTTATCTTTTAAAAAGTATGCCAGGTCGATTCCCAGTACCTGTCCATGCAAAAAAAAAAGTACGTACCAGTAATGTATGTTCACTGTAGAAAAATTACAAAATACACATAAACAATAGGAAAAAAATCAGCAAGTAAACAGGGGTAGGGGATCAGGGGAATGGCAAATTATTGCTCGATGGGTGCAGAGTTTCTATTTGATGAATGAAAACATTTGGGTAATGAATGTTGGTGATGGCAGCACAAAATTATGAATATAATTCATACCAATGGATTGTACACTTGGAAGTAATTAAAATGGAAAATTTTGAGTTGTATATATGTTACTACAATAAAAAAGTTTTTAAAAATGTAAAAAAAGAAAAAGATTAAGGGCTTGGCCTATTGACTTGAGAGTCCTTAATGTTTGAGACAGTATCAGGGTTTTCCCTAGTGGTAAAGCTTAAGAGTTCCATATTTTTACCCCTGCCCCTGAAGGAACTTTCCCAATATGTTTTAATTATCTGCTCAACATACTGAGATGTATCTGGGTATTACATCAAGCTTTACAGAGTTACACACCTTCATTCCCATTCTGGGCTCCATGTGTATGGATTGTTTAAATCAACTATCCAGAAATGTTGAGTTAGATTATGCACTACAGAAAATTCAGGTTTTGGACAAAATAAACCTTTCTTCCTTTGATCTTACACAGTAGGTGAAGTTCTAAGATTCTGACAATGTCATCCTTACCCCTGTATTCCGATTCACTTAGTCCTAACCCAACTGGCTTCGTTCTTTTCTCTAGTTGAAGCTTGGTCTCTTTTTTTGGTTTCTTTAACAGTTGTTGCATGTAGCAGTATAACTTTTTGATGGAAATATCTCTGCTTTTAATCTTTTGTATGTACTTTGCATCTTAGTGATGTTTCATTTAGAGGAGGGCTTACCAATACCAAAAGCAAAAGCTTGCAATCCATTACACTTGGATAACCTACTTTTATGAGAACACTCTGCATCTTTGGTTAGTATAGCCATTTCTATTTACAAAGTATTTTTAATGTTGTTACCTCTGAAAACGTGAAAAATATGAGGAAATTGAAAAATAGAATAATTAAGATACGTCTGCATAAGAAATGGCTATATGGTTCAACTGTTGGGACCAGAACTCTCAGTCTTAGACTTCGAATTAGGGTATTAGAACCATGGCTCCCAAATTGTGTGCAGAAGACTGTGAGTTGACACAGCAAATGTATAGGGACATCAATGGATATTTAAATTTTTCAAGGGAAAAATAGCAACCTGTCTTGGACACTGCATGAGCTACTAACATTTTCAACACTAGATTGCTCTGTTTTATCGTTTTGCTTTGTTTTGTTTTTTATCATGTCATATCTTGTGAACTGGGTTTTCTATGATAAAAGGAAAGTCAGCATGAAAACCAGGTTGGAACAGAAAATGAAGGCAGCAGTGCCCCACCTAATCCAAGGTTTAAGGGCTGTGCTATATAAAACAGGCACTGAATTGTTAGGATGTAAGTACTTACAAAGTTCTTTGGACCTAATAACTTAAGAAATGGAACTGTTAGATATTTCTTTTTGCATATGGCGTGGTGTATGTGATCACAACAGTAAAAGCATCTCTGCTCTGGGGCCAAAATCCCACTAAGACCAAAGGTGGCAACATGGAAAGATTGAGGATTTGGGTGGGTTGTTGAGGTTGGAAAGAACTCAAGATCCCCTGGACTGTCCTTTCAGAAACTTATAAAGGGTACATCTTGTGGCCACCTCCTTTTTTCTTTATCTAAAATGTAAACATGGGCTATAATGAAGAGTGATATGACTTTTAATTAAGCAGTTTGAAAGTCAAGTTCATCTTTACAAGGCAAGGAAAGCTCTGTGCCTCCATAGAGGGCTCTTAACCTGTCCCCCAGATAAGTGACTGGAAAATCTGGTAGATAACCTGCTGGATTATCAAACTCCCCCAAACCACATGCAGAACAAGCCTGGCACATCATCCCTAACACCTCCTATCAGTGCCTGCTCTTATCTAAACCTGTCTTTGCCGTGTGCTCACTTGGGAAGCTTAACTGTGGCAGTAAGGTTGTCATTTCTTTAATTGTCATTCAGGTGTTAGGTTTTTGTTTCCTTTCAAAATGCAATTCTTGGAAGATTTTTATATCTTAAACACTTCCTCCTTATCTTTGTACAGACCTCTAAAGTGTGCCTCATAATGAAAATTACACCTGACAATAAGTTCTCCAAGAAGCATAGACATCTTAAAAGATCAAAGAAAACAAAGATTGAAATTTGTAAGTGATGTTAATTTAAACAAAAATGGGTGAAACTGAAGTCCTGTGACATTATGGAGTGCTATGATATCTTGTACTTCAGGGACTAGAGAAATAACAGTCTTAAGGATCAAATATGAGGGACGCTTCTACAAGGATGGTTAATTAAGGTCCGGAGGGCCCCTCTCCAGCACAGACACCCTCCCGGGGGCTGCCCACTTTACGGGAAACACCTGGAACCAAAGGATCTTCAACTGAGTGAATCATTTACAGAAAAACGTAGAACTACCCAAATACACTATCTGCTACAGGCACTGCCCTGGAGAGAAGGGAGGGAAGAAGAAAAAGCCCCAAACAAGAAAGGGAGAGGGAAAATAAATAAAGCTGATCTATAAAAGCAAATGGCCTCATATCACCTATTGCCTCTCGTCTCTTCACCTGTCTTTGCGAGAGGGCCTGCGTGTCCTCTCACATGTGTACCTAATAGATTTTCTGCCAGCTTACTTTCTGTATATGAAGGCTGGAAATCTGAATTAAATAAATTTCAAAATTCTGTAAACATATAAAACTAGTTCCTTATTAATTAAGATGAAATTAGAATTGGTAAAATTGCAATGGAAAGAATCTCACTGAAAAATTTTAAAATGTGCATTCTAGGTGCTGTGACTTCGTAGTGGGTGACAGTTCTCAGGTTTGGTTGGGAATCAAAAATACCCCTGGAACTTAAAAAAAATTCAGTTGTCAGAGCCCCTGCACCCAGTGAGTCAGAATCCCCTGAGCTTTGAACCTTGAATTCACGTTTGAAAAAAACCGATCAATGTGCAAGTATCGAACTGGGTATCAAATTGGAAAGGGGTTCTTTAATTAGAGGCCGTGTGACCTAGAGCTACGGATCACAGAGTCAGTATCACCTGGGAGCAGAATCAGGTTCCCACTCCAGACCTGTTCAATCAGAATCTACATTTCAACAAGATTTGTGTTAAGATTCCAGAAGCACTGGTCCATGGGAGCCAGACACCAGACTGGGATTCAGGGCATCTGTATACCATGGTGCTGTCATTTATCCGCTTATACAGGTAATTTATCCTCTGTGAGTCTATTCACCCAGCTAAAGACACTGATATAATTATACCTTCTCAATTTAGGATATGAAATGAAATAGGAAAATATGTGGCAGTCCTTCAAAAGATTGAAAGTGCGCTGTTCATGTAAGCTGTTACTCTAACGCTGGCAATAGAGTCACAGATGTGTAGAACCACTTGGCCCTTCGGGTCATCCCACTTCTATATTTTGAGTCACATTCTTGATTACTACATGCCCTTATTTATATTTATTTAGTCTCCTACTAAAAATGTCCAAAGGTAGTATTATTTTTTATCTTATTATTTTTAAGTTGTAGGGAAGTAAGAAATAGAAAAAAAAAAGCATACTTCAATAGAGAATCCAGAGTGCCTGATAATATGCTATATACATTAACATAACTACACATTTAGAACATTGCAAATAAAGGTTTTTGGTAAAACTAACTTGGTATTATGAGCCCCACATTCTCTCTAGTCATGGATGATTAATATTTGATTCATGTTCTCTTGATTAGTGGGTCATCTCCTTGTGAGGACCTGCTCTGAGGCATTAAAGCCTGCTTGGGACTGGAGCTCTGTATTTGCATATGGGGAAATAATCTTTCGAACTTGCCTGAGCCCTGTTGTCTCACCTCCTTTACTCCATTTGTGATGCTATTTGGTACTCCCTGCTCTTTTTATGCTACATTTTACTCCTAGTTCCTTCCCCATCTGCAGACCTCCTCCCTTCTCCACATATCTAAAAGGGGTCTTTGCTTCATGATGAGGCTTAGCACTCCTTAAATACAAGCTTGATTCAGACACAAGCCCAACGGTCTCATCCACCTCTTCTATGGCGTGTATGTGTGTGGTTATGTGTGCATGTGTGTGTGTGTCACAGAGGATATTTCTGCATGTAATCGCTGTTCTATTAATGTATTTCTGGGCACCCTGCTGTGCTATGCTCGGATTCTAATAATACTTTTTGGCCTCTTCTTCCACACTCTTGATTTTCTCTTTTACATCTCTCCCATCAAGAAATTGTACAGTTCATTCATCTCTCCGCATGGCCCAGCTTTTCCATGTTGTTGTATCTCATCACCTCAACTTGTTCCCTTCAAAAAGTCTTTCTCATTCAGCTGGGCTCAGTTGCCATCTTTTGTACTTAAATTCACTGTGTTTCTCATCAATCTGATGTCTGTCTGAGTATTTCCTGGCTATCTGTCATTAAAGGGCAGATCTCAGGGTAGAAAGTATTTGACCTATCAACTTGCTTCTCACTTCCATATCCTGAACAGTGGGGGACACGACTTAAATCCCTCAATGGAGAATGTCATTCTGGAGGCAAAATGCTTATGTCCTAGAGTGCAACTAGAAAGTCAGTCCTGAGGAAACAAAACCAACCCAGACTCCCTGATATTTTCTTTGAAGATTTCATGTCAAAAAATGAGAAAGAACCAATAGGTTGGTCATCCAATAGTGTTTTGAGAAACTGCAGACATGCTTTCTACTTTTAACTCTCTATGGTATCTATTACATGCAGAAAACACAAATAGCAGTTTTAGCAGATGTTTCATATATATATGCATACATTCAGATTATGGTTTACAGCTCTTATTTTTAATTACATAGTCATAAGTGATGGCACCCAGCAATGCCATCTTAGAACTCAAAAGTTGACAGTTCATTATTTATATCCTTAGAATTTAAATTTGTTTGCAAAACTTCATGAGGTTCCTCTAATGTATGGTCTTCTGTGTCTTAGTATTTAGACGGAGCAGGAAATCCAAATAGTAATCATGATGGAGTATCAATTATTGAAAGATTCAAGAAAAATTAAATTAAAATAAATGAGAACAAAGGTAGGTAGATGTCCTAGGCTCTGTCACTATCTAAGTCAGTTGCATTTGGGGGTCATTTTTAAGTATGAGTAGTTTTGACAGAAACCGTGCAATATGCTCAAAAATATTTCAATAGCAAAACTTGTGCCAACCAGTAATGCTCTGAAATTCTTAATGTGAAAGTCCTTGCAACCCAATTTTCATGTTTGTGGGGGTTCTTTGCACCACTGAGTCTTTTTTTTTCTTCTCTGTGCTAAACTGTAGTAACTCATTTCAATTATCCCTGCCTCCTAGGTTTCATGTCCTAGTGAAGTCCCCTCCCACAGTGAAGAGGGGTAACTTGTGCAACCTTTAAAATATTGTGGAGATGATGGGATTTGACTTCTGAAGCTAGGTGATAAAAAGCACAGTGGCATCCTTTAGCTTTCTTGGGCCACTTGCTCTAGAGAAGCCAGCTACATGTCATGAGGACACTCAAGAAGCCCTATGGAGAAGCTCATGTGGCAAGGACCTAAGGCTTCCTGCAAAGAACCAGTGAAGAACTGAAGCTACTGCCAATAGCCATGTGAGTAAGAAGTCCTAGAAGCAGCGCCTCCAGTCTCAACCAAACCCTCAGATAACGCAGCCTCAGCTGATGTCTTGAATCCAATCTCATGAGAGAACCTGAGACACTACTGAATTCCAGACATACAGAAACAGTAAGATAATAAAGATAATAAATATCTGTTGTACTAAGCAGCTAAGTTTTTGGGTAATTTGTTACATGACAACATATAGTTAATGCCTAACTACTGTACCATCCAACGGGAAGATCGCTGACTTAATTGAAATTAAACAAATACAAGCCTAAAATCAACCTGCTAAATAAATTAGGATTACTTATGACTAGGTTAATTCTATTTTTTTTTTACTAATTCTATTTTTATGGGCTTCAAAGTTCATTTCCCTTTGTTTTATAATTGAAAACAAGTTAAAAAAATTTAAAGTGATGATATGAAATTGTATAGGGTAAAATTTTTTAAACCATAAATAGAGTTATTATTTAAAGTCTGTAAATAACTACAGAAATAGTTATTCTATCTAAAAACAACCATAGAAATTAGTAATCTCTGCTCAGATTTGCTACTTTTTGAGATAAATTAAAGAAACTAGGGTAGCATTAAATGCTACTTGCCCATATTTTCCAGTTCTGTGTAAAGTTAACTGAATGCATAACACATATTTCCTCATACTGTTGATTTTTTATTGTCCTGGGCCTGTAATAAATGTAAAGCTGCTATTCTGAAGGGTAAAATTTTGTGCGGGAAACCACAATAAAGTCTGGAAATAATTTCTACAAAGACTAAGATTAAACAATAATGTTTGCAAAAATCTTTTGACATTTTTATTAAAGTCTGTTGTCTGGAAGAAAAATTTCAATTATTTCTTTAATGATGAAATCAGTATTAGAGGAAATGCTATAGATTTTATTTCGTTGTATAGTCAAGCAACTTTTCTACTTCTGTATCTATTCTTACTTTAGGCAGAAAAAATAAGTGTATTAAATTTGAACCAAACTATTTAGTTTTAAAAGGAAGAGCCATATCTGCAAGAGGCAAATTCTTTTTATTTCCAGGTTGCTTTGGCTTTGAAAATCTCAATCACTTCTTCCTTTCCCCACACCCCCCCACAAAATCAATCACCCTGAGCATCTTCATTCTATTTTTCTTGATGATATTATGGAAACTAAAATAAATTTAGGCAAAATAGTGTGTTGTTATTATTATGGGAAGATTCTTGCAGTTCCCTGGGATGCCAAATATTGAGCCTGAAGGCAGTTTTGTCAAGGTGTTCTTGATTGTACACCTCCCTAAACTGAAGTCCAGTGGGGTTCAGAGACAAAACATAAAGCCCAAGAGTTCCTATAACTTCAGGAATTTTATTTTAGAATGCTGCCGTTGCTATAAGGATTTTTAAAAATAGCTGAAAGGAGTCTGCGCCTCCAGGTACAATATACAGACATAAATGGTAAGAATGAAGAACACTAAGGGATTTTTGTTTGTTTTTCTAGAGGACCTTCACTTCTTTATTGTGACATTTTCATAAAAAGATGCGGTCAGTATGCAAAGACAATGACAAAGCTCCAAATTATTGGGTGGCTTTGATCCTTGTCTTTCCTATCTTAACATCTGAATCCATTATTCTTTGAACTGAATGATGACTTACTTGATCCACAACTTGGAAATTCATTTTTCCTCTTCTGACTTTGTGCAGAACAACACTGGTATTGAAAAGAGAAACAGCGAACAGTAACATTGGCTGGTTGTAATCCAAAGCTCTGTTTTTCCACAGACACATAAAATTAGTTGAGAGTAGCCAATATTATGGCCTGTACTGAGGCCTGGGTGTGCTGTCAGCTTCTGTTACTACATCCCGTCTGCAAACCAGGTGCACAAAACATCACAAAGAAGTGAAGTCTGGTTGCCAGTAATTAATGGAGTTATTTTGGTGAATGAAAGCCAAACAAGTGTGACATATTGTTCTGGAGAGTGTTAGAAAAGTTTTCTTGAAGTTAGAATGAGACCTGGCAAATGAAAACCTCTCCTCTCAGTGAATCGGAATATTCTCACACATTAAAATTCAATTTCTAAAAAAATAGGGAACAAAGGCTAAAATATATTGGGTAGATGGAAATACTAACAGTCAATGAGAGAGAGAGGTAAGGGGTATGGTATGCATGAGTTTTTTTCCTTTTTCTTTTTATTTCTTTTTCTGAATTGATGCAAATGTTCTAAGAAATGATCATGGTGATGAATATGCAACTATGTGATGATATTCTGAGTTATTGATTATAAACCAAGAATGGAATGATCATATGGTAAGAATGTTCATGTTTGTATGTTGTTATGTTTTAAAAAAATTTTTAAATCAAAAAAAGAAATATTAAAATGACTTTAATAAATAGATTTTTAAAATTAAAAAAATAAACTGTGATCAAAAAGAGTAAAAAAAAATTCAATTTCTAATCATCAACCCCTGCTTAAAAGAAGAGGAGAGGAAAAAGGTTTTTATGGGGTCAATAAAATGTGCCCTATAAAACAAGGGCAAAGCCACTCATTCTGATTAACTGTGAAAATAATGGCTCACTAAACATCTTACTGTGTGCAAGAGCTAAAATTAAGGCTATGTCACATGTTCACTGTCAAAATATAGGCCCCCTGGATAAGGTTGGCTCGTGATTGGTGCTGGAATCGAGATTTTATGTTTTCATGTATTTGAAATTATTTTTTCTGGATGCAATCACGATTTAAATTATGTTTTAGTAATGAAAATGTGAGTGCTTAGCTGGGGAAAAGAAGGAGTATTAGGTCACATAGATTACAGATAATTTTATTACTTATGCTGAATGATCATGAGTAAATTATCTTTCTTTAATAACTCCAAATAATAACTAATAAATCTGTCAAAGAAAATTGAATGATGATGATCCCTTTAATGCAAATAGTCATTCTATTTGCATTAGAGATCAAATTGCTGAAAAGAAAATGAAAGCAAAAGCAAAACAAAAAAAAATTTCCTTATCTACTAGAAAACTTTTCCTTTTCTATGTATTAACTATGAAATCAAATTTCCACCTGGTTTGGATAGGAATCATTGAATTAATTAACAAGGATGTATCAGTCTTTTACACTGAGCTAGACTGACCTATTACGGTCTATAACAGAGTCACCTGGGCAGCTTTAATGGCAGGTGCCTGTACTAGGGCCCCAAAACCCTGGTGTTGGCCTAATTTGAGAGCCATTTTTCTGAAGGAGCTATCCAAAGAAGTGAGATACCTAAATCTTTCTGCAGATGGTGAAATATTACTATATACTTTACAAGATTAGACCTTACACAGATACAAGTAATTGGGGACGATTTGTAATTCTTCTCTCACTATAAATGTTACATCCTTTTTTTGGTTTTTTTTTTTGCATTAGCAGCAGCACACTGATTAAAATTCAGTCTGTCAGTAAGAGCTGATGAAGCACCTATACTAGTGATGCTAATCTCTTCTTGGTGGTAGGCCCTCTATAAAACTGATGGATACTTAAAACTTTTTTAAAAGAATATATTTTTAAATTCTTGTGTATGTATACTTAAAAAATTAAGACTCAAACCATGTACCTTCATTATTAAGCACACAATATTTATTCAGAAAATTAGTGTAAATCTTTTCCTTTTAAATGTCCTTTTCTTGGAGAAGGTAGAGTAACAATTCTTGGGTTTCACAGATAGGTGATAATTCAAGCCAAAAATGTGGGTGAAATCATCCAGGGGAAATGTTTAGAACACAAAGAGGAACTGAAGAAAGAGGAGCATTGGGAGACACAAAACATTAGGGGAGAATAGAGGAAAAGAACTCTATGAAAGAGAATAAAAAACAACAGAGAGAAAGGAGAGCTGCCAGAAGAGTGCTATTGCAGATGTCATGGGAGGAAAGCATATCTTCAGGGACAGGGTGAGCAATAGACTAAGTGTTATCGTGGTGAAGTAAGATAAAGATGGCAACCATGTGTTTGGCTTTTCAAGAGTAGTAGAAACAAAGTTTCCCAGGACTTAAGGAAGTCTCATAGAGACTTTGAAGTTTTACAGGACAATGGCAGGGCTTGGTGCGGACAGGTTGATTGATCCAGGAGCTCTTTGTCCCATGTAAGAAAGGTTCCGGGTGGTGGTGGATGATGGTACTAAGTAAAAGCAGCAGATTCATTCTGACATGCAAGTTCAAGTATGGAGATGTCCAAACAGAGAGCTCAGATTTGAGGATGATGAACAAAAAAATCATATTGAAAGACTATCTATGTAATATCTGACAGAATGAAAATCTTATATATTTAGAGAACTTAACAGTACTTGTTATCATGACCTTAAATAGTGACATAATTTAAGAAGTGTTTTAGAGTCTAAACAATTCTAAGGAAGCAGATCTTAATCCTGGCTGCATGTTATAATTACTTGGGAAAGTTAAAAAAATGTCCTGACAATGCCCATGTCCAGCTGAAACTTTTAAAAGCTCCTTAAGACCTCTGGTTTCAACTCTGACATGTCAAGAGCTTAGAAGTCATCACTCCTGTCCTTACAACAAGGAAAAAGCCAAACAGGCAGAATCAAAGACTCTTCTTGAACTTATCAGAGAGCTGATGCTGTAGTGGCAAACCCCTACCCCAAGTGAACCCAGAGTCACAGCCAAGATCTGCTTACCTGGGACAGAAGCTACTAGAGCTAAAAACTGGTAGGAATGTAAAACAGTAATTTTGACAAATTAGTTGAAGCTATATGTATACTAGCTTGAGAGTGAGAAATCCTTGAGGACCACAGTCCTAAAGGTTTCCCACACTTTTGTGGGTTTATCTCCAGGAATCTCTACTATGCTTTTTTATATTTTAAACTTTTCCTTTGACATTTGTTTTTAATCCATCAGGGACTGATTTTTGTAAATTTATACAAGGCAGAGATTAAATTTCAGTTTTCCCATTTGACCCAATCACTAGTGGTGCCAGAATTTTTTTTTGTTTGTTTTAAGACATCAACCTTTTCCAAGGGGGCTATAATCTATTTCTGTCATTTGTCTAGGTTTTTCATATGTATGAGTGGGTTTCTGGCCTCTCAATTTAACTACATTTATAAATTTGTCTATCCTTATGTCAATATCACCTTGTCTTAATTTTTACAGCTGGGTATTGAACAATGATATTTGGTGGACATAGCCTGCCATCTTCCTATCCTCCTTCAGGATTACTTGGATTATTCTTGGGTCTTTGTTCTTCCATTTAAATTTCAGAATCAGATTGTCAGTTTCCTTGGAATATACCATTGCAAATTAGATTGAAATTAATTATATCTAAAATCCAATTTGAGGATTCCTACCCAGAAAGGTGTTTGTCACACAGTTTGTCTGCAGTTGGTTCATAGGAAATTGTTGGCTTGAAAGTATGTTTTTGTGAGCTAGAATTTATTTAGATTTTTTAAAAACTTAAACCAAACAAACTCTTCCACAACATAGAATAAAAGTAAACACTTCTTGATTCATTTTATGGATTTTATATTACCCTGTTAACAAAACCAAAGACATTAGAAGAAAAAAACATAAATTGATATTTTTAATTTATGTAGATGCAAATATCATAAACAAAATATTATAAAATTAAATCAACAGATTTTAGAAATGTTATTACAATGTGATTGAGTGAGACATCCTGGAAATGCAGGACTGGTTTACCATTCAAAAATCAATTCAATTTTCCATGTTAATAGACTAAAGAACAAAACAGCACGTGATCATATTAATCAGAAAAAAACATTCAACAAAATGTAACATCCATTCATAATAAAAAATTCTTAAACTAGGAATAGCAGGGAACTTTCTTAACCCACTAAAAGGCATCTACTAAAATTAAATATAGCTAAACTAATAATTAATTGTGAGACACTGAATTCTTTTCCCTAAGACTGGGAAAGAGAAAAGGATGCTCATTTTCACCACCACTCTTCTTTACATCACACTGCATGTCCTAATCGGTGCAGTAAAGCAAATGAATGAATGAATGAGTGACTCAATCAATCAATTAATGACATGTGTTTGAAAAGAAAGAAAGAAAACTCTCTCTGTTAACAGACAGCATGATTGTCTATTTTACAGAGATTCCACAAAAAACTATTAGAACTGAAATGTGAGTTTAACAAGTTAGCAGGATAAACAGTTAACATAAAAATTCAATTGTATTGCTACATACTAGTAATGAGCAACTTAAACATAAAAAGTACTGTAACTAATAACTGGCTACTCTAATTATGTAAACTTATTTTTTTTTCTGTATAGAATGTGCTTAGTAAGATTGGTCAGTATTTGATTTGGATTTTCAGAGTCCTTCAAAAGAAATAGTTTGTTCATTGAATTGGACACTTCATGGTTCAATATAGTCTTAGACTCATAGTTATTCACTGCTGATGCAATCACAACTCAGCAATAGTATATGCAACATACAGATTGACAGAAGTTATTGTTCTCAATGATGGGTCTGAAATAACCTTGGCCAAGTTAAAAGAATTTGTGAACAGAAAAGGCATCTAATCTGTATCATGGCACCTCATCTCCCATAAGCTACATGAAAGGGGCAGAAAATGAGAGATATCCTGAGCAGGACTGTTTAAGATAACATAAAGACCTTCAGCTCTCTTGCAGCCCAGTATGTCACTATACCTTTCATAAAAACAAATCTGTCTTCCTGAATTGCTTATGGGCTGAGTTTATTAACAGATAACTTGCAACTGAAGCATGGATGTGTCTATATCTGTTCAGCTCTCGTTAACTTGAATGTAATTATTTTCTTCAAACCACTGACTTGAACTATATCTGTTTAATATAGATTTTCAGCCAATGTTCTACAAGGTGCATTACACAATATGGCATTGTCATGTTCATAAGCTGCCACAGTTTCTCCCAAGGTGTCTTGATGATAGATGTACCATTATATTTATCTCCACTAGAGTCATAGACATTGACATTTTCTCTCTACCACAAGTCCTGAAGGTCCTCAAAAAAGGAAGTAATTATTTTCAGTCCTCCATAATGACCTAACTGAAAACATGTGGTATTTATACACCCACTATTATAGTAGAAAGGCAGCCACACTAAAAGCTACCCATTTTCTAGTTAAATAATTATTATATACATATCCACACATATATATAATATATTATATATTCATATGTTATCCTTAGTGGTAAGATTTTTATTTTTTCCCCTATGCATAAATTATTTTATTCGTTTGTTCATTCATTCTTCAAATATGTGTGAACTTAAAGGCATTGAATCAAGATACATAAATGGTTATGTAGGAGGCAATGTGAGACAAGATTATATGGAATTATTTCTGAGAACTGGATAAATCAAGAAGAAATGAAATCTTCAAATCCAGAGGCAATGAAATCCTCAGATTATTTCCCTATAATACCTACATTTACCTTTCCATTCTGCTACCTGTCTGGGAGAGAAACAATATAAAAGACAGTTGTCTTGTGGCTTAAGACTATTGCTGCTCTATGGCTTTGAATGTCATGGGCAATTCTATTTCCAATCTCTTTGTTAAAAAGAAGAACATCAAATTAAATCTGTAAAAGGTTTAATATATAAAATATATCCAAAAAGGAAAAAGGATATGTAGCCTCCTTTTATTCGGTCAAAATAATTTAAAAACACATTAAGCTGGAAGAAAGTGAGATTGATCTTGAAGGTTTTTGTTGGAGTGTTGGTTTATGCTCTGGAGAGGCATCATGAGCTCAGAAACAGGGAAAGGAAAGGCTCTGTAAGTCTAAAGACTTATGTCAGCAATGGCTGGTATTCATGTCCCTAAATTTTGTTTATCCAAGGGAAAAACAGGGTCAAAAAAGCCCAGAAACATTTTGTGGGCAGCTTGTATAGTTCAAAATCAGTTTATTTGCTTTGGGGGCTAACTGTTTTTAAGCCAATTCTCATGTTTTTCCAGCCACAGTAGCCACACCATTATTTAGAGGAGTACACTTTCTGTATTACAATATTAATAACTAGGAGTCAATCATTACCACAAAACTGGATGAGAGAAGAAACAACCTTAAAACAAACATATTTCTTTTATATGAGTGATGCCATTGGAAAAAGAATTTTATAAAACCAAAGGCAAGACTTAGTTCCCATAAATGGCATCTATTAGTTTTTACAAGGTTGTTTTGAACTCACAGTTTAAGTTTGGGGGTCTAAGAAGCATAGTGCATTATTAAAAACTTACAATGTCATAGGTTTTTATCTGCTGATTCCAATTCAGATAAAACCAATAGGAATATATATAAATCCTTAATAGAACTTTAGATTTGAATTTAAGAATTTGAAACATCCTAGTACATCTGTATTTAAAACATCGCTTTAATATAATTTCTTGGGACTGAAGACTCTCGTGTGGCCAAAGGGGATACATTTAAACTTCAAGAAACTTTGTAATAGCCATGGGAACATATTCCTGTTGAGTTAATTGCACCTTCAGTAAAACTCCAGTTGAATCAGCTTGAGTTATGTCCTAGATTGCCCATAACACAATAACAATTTTCATTTGTTAAAACACAGAGTATGGAGTCATTATATCAAATTGCAAGGTTTCATTGATCATGAGAAGGAATTTTGGACCTTAAAAACATCTTACCAAAGAGTATCTAAGCCAAGGTAAATATGTGTTATTTTTACTTCGTGCCAGAAGATAGGCAGAGGTACAAGGGGTAAAAGGATGACAAAGAGACTAATACAAGAAACTGCAAAGGATAGTATAATCAGTATGATGGAGTAAAGTTTCCAGAGATACAAATTCTTGCTTTGGATTTATATTTTGACTAATGCATTTCCTAATATAACTTATGTAGATAGTTTGATTGAACACCATAAGTACTTGGAATCTCAGGTAGGATATGAGATTTTGCTGGTTTGTCCAGAGTGATGCCCCGATGAATCCCAGAGTGATTCGATCAATGAGTGGAAAGTTATCTGCGGATCCCCCTTTTGGGGAGTGGTGGGAACTGGGGGAAGTTCAACTTCCCCAAGTTGAATTCTTGGTGTTCTCACAGGCAGTGTGGATGGCCAGGGCTATAGACTGAGCCCCCAGTCTTGGGGTTTGTTCATGTGAAACTTTACCCCAAAAAGGATAGGTCAAGTCTACTTAAAATTTAGGCCTAAGAGTCACCCCCAGGAG
>PVIY010007655.1:0-80907 GCA_004026745.1 Myrmecophaga tridactyla | reverse complement strand
ATTAGATTTAGCATCACTAATTGCAGAAGACACTCCCCTTTGGCTGATTACAAATGGATTCAGCTGTGGATGCAGCTGATGTGCTCATGACCTAATCCTGTGAAATCTCCTCATTGCAACAGACAGGCCAACGCTTGCCCAATCAGATAAACAGGTACCACAACTTGGCCAAGTTGACACGTGTCCCTAACCATGACACTTATTTTCATGTTGTAGTCTATAGCTAGACTAGGAACTCTTTAAGCGTTGGTTTTATTTTTGCCTCTCCAGGGCCTAGGACCTGGAAGGTGCTCAAAAAATGTTTTTCCAAAGAGTAATATAAGCATTTTCATACTCACTTTTTCACTTGTTGAGTGAACATTGCTAAATTCTATTTTTTCAGGTTATGTGAGTAAAATCTGAATGTTTGTACAGGCCCAGAAGTACAGTTTTAATATTAAATTTGGGTCCTATCTAAGGATGAAATAGAGCAATGTTATTTTTAATACATGGGTTATCTACCATAATGGACATTTTCTTTGGTACTTTGAAGAGATAAAATAATGGAGAAGAAAATGAATATTTCTGACATGTTGACAAAGCTGATGGTTGATGTTTAGTATTGCTTAGGACTGAAGAAATCTTAAAGGATATATTCTTTTTCTTTTCTTTTCTTTTCCTTTTTCTATCCCTTTTCTAACACATGAAAAAATGCCACCTCTTTAAGAATTTTGTAGCCTAAATCTTGAAAGGCATTTATTCTGTGATATATAATTGTACCTTTCAGTTGTGAAATAGATATTCAGGGAGCACAGGTAATAGACTTCTTTCTAGTTTCTTGGCATCAACTCCTGAGATGGAACTCAGGTATTTCACTTGGAGCCAGAAGTTATTGGAACTCACATTTATTGAATTGTAGTTAAATCAAAATAAGAAAGTTACCAGTAGCTTATGGCAAAACTCTAATAGAGGTTTAAAGAAAGTTCAGTAAAATACTTCCTTTGTCTTTTTTTCCTGATTAAGTTATTCTCTAAAGGTAGAAGTGGGCATATGTCCTAGTTTACAAGCTGCTGGAATGCAACATACCAGAAATGGAATGGCTTTTCAAAAGGGGGAATTAAGTTGCAAGTTTACAGTTCTAAGGCCATGAAAATATCCAAATTAAAGCAAAATGTCCAATTTGAGGCACCCAGGGAAAGATACCTTGGTTCAGGAAGGCCGATGATGTTCAGGGTTTCTCTCTCAACTGGAAAGACATATGGCAAACAAGGCGACATCTGTTAGCTTTCTTTCTAAGCTTCTTGTTTCATGACGCTTTCATGAAGGGGTGTTTTCCTTCTTCATCTCCAAAGGTCTCTGGCTGTGTGGGCTGTTGTGGCTTTTCTGGCTCTCAGAACTTTTTCCAAAATTGTTCGCTCTTAAAGGGCTCCAGTAAGCAACCCCACCTTGAATGGGTGGAGACACAATTCACTGGAAGCCATCTAATCAAAAGTTGCCACCCACAAGTGGGTGGATCATATTTGCATGGATAATCATAAAGCTCCTAGCCAGCAATATTGAATGAGGATTAAAGGACATGGCTTTTCTGGGGCCGTGAATTCAAACTGGCACAACATATAAAATATACCTTTATTTGATAGATGTTTAAAGTAGTGTGTTATTTAATGGATTTAACTGGAGTTCTTTTCCTCTGTTGATCTAAATGGACATTGTCTATGAGAGAAACTGCTTTTAGGCTTGGGTTCCAGAAGGATCACATGAAGCAAAGCATGAATGAGAGGTTGTGGCAGGGTGGGTTGCAGGAGAAGAGAGAGGAAATCCATTTTATGACAGTGAAATTTGGGCCCTAAGTCAATAGGTGAATAACTAAGCATTTTGATAACTTATTTTCTTTACTGAAACAAACATACATCAAAGATAGTTATTGAGTACCTGTTATGTGCTATGTAGAGATTTATTAGAGACATGATTTTTGTATTCAGAGTTTATAAACTGTATAGTTCAAAACTTTATAGAAATTATAGCATAATAACAATATTACAGTAATGATTCTACAGAAAACTAATTGACCTAAATACATAATTCCTATGAAGCTATGGCATTCAGGAAATGCATGGGAATTAACCTTATTCATCGAGCTAATTAAAAAAAAAAGTTGAAGTTTGGGGAGGGAAGTCATGTCTTTTGGTCTTCTTAATTTAAAGAAATGATGGAAATACAGTCAGTAGTATTGCTTTTATAAATGATAGCAGATACTTGATACATAAACTCTCATTTGATGCGTTAATAGGTATATACAGTACCCATATATATCTAAGAAACCATCTAAAAGGTCAAGCCTGGGTCACTTCAACTTGATTGAGGTAATTACACATTATATGTAATTGCTGAACATTATAATTTTGTATCATGGACTTTGGAATAAGACAGACCTGAGTGGTAATCCAAGTTCTAGCATTTGCTATGACTTTGGACAAAATGCTTAACCTCTCTCTACCTCAATTTCTCGATCTATATTATGAAAGCACTACATAATAGGATTGCTATAAGAATTAAATGACATAAGCTATATCAAGTACTTATCACAAAACCTGGAACTTAAAAGGAACTCAACAAATACTCTTCTGTTAGATGCAAACTGATACATTGCTTGGGAGTTTAAATTGTTTCCTTGTAGGCACTTTAAAATTGTAATTACTGAAATAACGGAGATAGCCTTAATTTTTTTTTGTATGCTGTATGGCAGAATCACATTTCATTCTTTTTCCATGGGAGTATCCTGTTACTGCAGCACCATTTGTTGAATTCTTTGTTTGTTTGTTTTTGTTGATTTGTGTGTTTGTTTGGGCAGTCCCTGGGCCAGGAATTGAACCCGAATCTCCTGCATGGCAGGCTAGAATTCTACCACTGAACTCCCCTCACATCCCCAGAGATAGCCTTAATTTTAAAAACTCAAATTGCAGTTAAGCCAGTAAAAATATTTAAACTGGTTTAAGTTTTCCAATCATAAAATTTATCCAGAGAAAAACATCTGTAAACTTTTATGTTTACTCCATGAGACTTTATGTTGAATTATATCAAGAAAGAAAGTCGAAGTTTAGACAATACCTTGAATCTTTGTCAGTAACACAGCCGTTCCAAAATATAAATTTCTGTACTCTACAGGTCAATAATATCCATACACTGTCTTTCCCTGGTAGTAAAAATCAATCTACTAATTCGTTCTCAATGTACTTGCTTAATTATGGGAAGTTAATGAAACCCTCCCTCTGGTGCATTCTAAATGGAAGAACTGTAATGAATCATTCAGCTTTGACTTCCTTAAACTGTCCTTTCCTACAATGTAGTTAAACTCATAATTGACTACCTTTTTACTGCCTTTTATATTGGCTACATTTTTCATTTTTTTCTTTATATGTTCCCATACTTTACCATCAAATGTATTTAGGCCAAAATATCATGTTCATCTTTGAAAAGCTATGAAAACCACTGCTCTATATTAAACTTTTATTCTAAAATAATAAGGAAGTTAACATATTTGTAATAAAGGTATTATAATGAAAATGACAGTGAAATGGATACAGCCATTCTTTAAGGATCAGAGATTTTGTGAAATTGACTTTACTTTTCACCAGAAGTTATAAAGATTGACTGGGCTAAGAATACCTTATTTTAATCAAAAGGTGATTTCTCACCAGGATTTTGCCATTGCTCTCCTCCCCAAAATATGCTGTCTCTAGTGTCCAAGGATCAATTGCTTGAGCTTTGAATGGAAGCAACTTGATTTCATATATGTCTGCTGTGCTGTTTGGTTTGTGTGAGTTGTTGGTGGTGTGATATTTCCAAAGTAGAAAAAGATCTTAGGGAGTCACATTTTCCCTGAGGCAGTGATCTGGAAGGCAACATTTGATCCTGCCATGCTAAGTTTCCTTCTCCAGTACTTAACTCTTCTGGGTCAGAGTGCTGAGAACATCATTTGGAATTTATTTAAGGAACTACATTTCCATTACTAGAATTTGCACAACCTTCCAAATGTTACAGATCCTTTAAAGATGGTTCAGGAGCAACCCTCTCTGAATTTGTCCCTGATAATGACCCCCAGTTTGTCCATGGTTTTTCCTTTTCTGAAAGTCCTTTACCCTATGTAGTCTATACCATCAAATCTAGAACTTGTATTTATTCTGTCATTACATATTTAATGAGAATTAGCCAAACCAGTGTACTAGCCCCATGAGAAAGTATATTCATATATTACCGCACTGGAGACTTCCATTGCCTTTGTCAGGGGGACATGGCAGTTACTAGTAGCAACCATTTTGCACTTGAGGAAACATGAGTTGTAGAGAAGTAGTTACTCCTCCAAGGTCACATCTCTTTGAACTAGAACTGGCCTCTTGATTCTCTCTAACTATACCATATTTGCCTGGGTAGAAATCTTGTCTTCTGAACAAGTCAGCCATCTGGTCAAAGAGGTGGAAACTCCACATTCCAGATTCTAAATATGAAATATACTCATATTCTAGAGCAGGACTGACCAATAGATGAGCCACATATGTAGATTTAAATGTTTTAATAAGCACATTTAAAAAATTTAAGATCAGCTGAATGGTTGAAATTAAATTTAGTAATATCTCTTGTTTGATCCGGTATATTCAAAACTTTATTTCAACCTATAATCAATATAAAATTTATTGAGGTGTTTTTCATTCTGTTTTTTTTCATAAGACTACTCTGAAATCTTATATGTATTTTTTAAATTTTTTTCTTTAATAAAGAAGCTGTGGTATACAGGCAATCATGCATAAAATACAGAATTCTCATATACTACCCCACACCAAGAAGTTGCATCGGTGTGGGACATTTGTTACAATTGATGGAGGCACATTTTTATTACTGTATTGTCAATTACAGTCCATAGTTGGGCCTAGGGTTCACTGTTTGTGTATTATAGTTCCACAGATTTTTAAAATTTTTCGATTCTGTTACCATATATACAATCTAACATTTCTGCTTTTAATCACATTCAGATATATATTTCATGGATGTTACCTGCTTTCATAATGTTGTCCTACCATCACCACCATCCATTACCTTTCCATCATTCCAAGTGGAAACCCTGTACATGTTAAACCTAAACTTGCCATTCCCTAGCTCCATGCTGTGCCCTGGTAACTATATTCTAGATTTTGACTCTATGACTTTGCATATTCTAGTTGTTTCAAATCAGTGAACTCATACAATATTTGTCCTTTTGTGTTTGGCTTATTTCATGAAACATTATGTCTTCAAGGTTCATCCATGTTATCACATGTATCAGGACTTTATTCCTTTTTACGGCTGAATAATATTCCATTGTGTATATATATATATATATATATATATATATATATATACCACATTTTGTTTATCCATTCTTGGTTTGATGGACACTTGGACTGTGTACATCTTTTGGCAATTGTGAATAATGTTGCTATGAACATCTGTGTGCAAGTATCTGTTTCAGTCCGTGTTTTCAATTCTTTGGGGGTACATGCTGAGTAGTGGGATGGTCATATAGTAGTTCATCCTTGGCTTTCTGATGAACCACAAAATTGTCATCCAGGTGGCTGCATTGTTTTACATTGCCACAAGCAATGAATTGAATGTTCATATTTCTTGATATCCTCTACAACACTTATATTTTCTGTTTTTTGAATAGCAGTCATTCTAATGGGGATGAAATAGTATCTCATTGTTTTTTATTTTTTATTTTTTGCTGCTACTCTCAGGTCTTTTTAAAAAAACTTTTTATTGCAATATCTTCACATACCATACACTCCATCCAAAGTAAACAATCAATGACTCACTACCACTTTGTCATGTATTCATCATCATAATCATTTTTAGAACATTTGCATCACTCCAGACAAAGAAATGAAAAGAAAAAACATACATCACATACCCCTTATCCCCCCTCGAATTGACCGCTGGCGTTGCAACCTCTCCCCGCCTTTTTTAAATCCCTTATACCCCCCATTATTTATTTATTTTTTTGTCCTTTTTTTTTTATTCATCTGTCTGTACCTGGATAAAGGGATCATCAGACACAAGATTTTCACAGATCACATGGTCATATTGTAAAAGCTATATAGTGATACAATCATCTTCAAGAATCAAGGCTGCTGGAATCATTCAACAGTTTCAGGTACTCCCTTTAGCCCCTCTGCTTTAGTTTGTTAAAGCTACCAGAATGCAGTATACCAGAAAAGGAATGGCTTTAAAAAGGGAATTATTAAGTTACAAGTTTACAATTCTAAAGCCATGAAAATGTCCAAATTAAGGCACCAACAGGAGGTTACCTTCACTCAAGAAAGGCTGATGCCATCCAGAACACCTCTGTCAGTTGGGAAGGCATGTGGCTGGCATTTGCTGGGGTCTCTGGCTTCTGGACACCTTGGTTAGCTGGGAGGACACATATGGAGACATCTGCTAGCTTTCTCTCCTCATTTCATAAGACTTCCCTGGGGCCATTTTCCTTCTGAATCTCCAAAGATCTCTGGCTTTGTGGGTTCTGTCATCATTGAAGGTTTTTCAAAAATGGTTCCCTCTTACACGGTCCCAGTAAGCAACCTGCATCTTGAATAGGTGGAGGCACATTTCAGTGGAAACTACCTAATCAAAAGGTACCACCCACAATCGAGTGAGAAATATCTTCATGGAAACAACCAAAAGATCCCACTCAGCAATACTGAACGAGGATTAAAGAACATGACTTTTTTTTGGATACATGACAGTTGCAAACTGGCACACCTTCCAATACACCATGAACTAAAAAGGGATACCTATATAATGCAAACAAATAACTACCAGGATAACCTCTTGATTCTGAAATCTCTCAGCCATAGAAAATTTATTTTTTCTTACTTTTCTCTTCACTCTTTTGGTCAAGAAGGCTTTTTCAATCCCATGATGCCAGGTCTTAGTTCATCCTTGGAAGTCAGGTCCCATGTTGCCAGGGAGATTTGGACCCCTGGGAATCATGTCCCACGTAGGGGTGAGGGCAGTGAGTTCACCTGCCAAGTTGGCTTAGAGAGTGAGGCCACATATGACCAACAAAAGAGGTTCTTTTGGGGTTATACTTATTATAATTAATAAGTAGGCTTGCCTCTCCTTTGCAGGTTCATGGAGGCAAACCCCGAAATCAAGAGCTCAACCTATTGAATTGGTCATCCCTAGGAATTCCCTGGGTAGGGAAGTTTAATATTTCTTCCATTCCCCCCAGCCCCCCAAGGGGACTTTGCAAATGCTTTATTTTCTCCCAACATTATTCTGGGATGTATTGGAGCATCACACTAACCTGTACAAACCAACAAGATCTCACATCCTATTCAAGATTACATGTAATTATGATGTTTGAATAAACTGACCATACAAGTTAAATTAAAATGCACTACCAAAAATATAAAATAAACATCTCTTCCTTAGCTCTAACACAGAAGTTGAAGATTTAAAATTTAGACCATGTCATCCTTTACCCTGTATTCTAATTTACCTTAATCCTATCTGGATCAGCTTCATTCATATCTCTCCTTGAAATCTGATCACTTTTTCAAAGTTTTTAACAGTTGTTGTATGGGGTAATGCTGACTCTTATACCTTCAGAGCTCTAACCCTGAAACTCAGTTGTCACACAAATACCTGAAGTTCCAGGAGCAATCAGGTTATACACAAATAGCTCAGCATCTCAGAATTTATAAAAATAAAACAGTTCTGACTCTGAAATAGATAAATAATAAATAGCTTACAATCTAGGAGCTCTTACAATAGGCCCCAACCTAATAATCCGTGCTTTCGACTTCAGGTCTCCAAGTTTGTATATTATATTTAGTTCATATGAATGAGGCATGATAATATTTGACTTTTTATTTCTGACATTTCTTTCAACATACTATCCTGAAGTTTCATTCACCTAGTTGCATGCCTCACAACTTCATTCCTTCTTACAGCTGCTCAGTAGTTGGCTGTATGTATACACCAGAGTTACCCTTCCACTCCTCAGTCTTTGTCCCTATAGGCCACCTCCACCCGTTGCAAACTATGGACACTGCTGCCATAAACACCAGCGTGCATATATCCATTCATATCCCCATTCTCAGTCCCTCCAGGTATAGACCTAGCAAAGGGGTTGCAGGATCGTACGGTAACCCCACATCTAGCTTCCAGTGGAACCATCAAACTGCCCTCCAGAGGGGCTGCACCACTGCTTCTCAACCAACAGTGAATTGGTACATCTCTTTCTCCACATTTTCTCCAGCATTTGTATCTATCTCTCTCTCTGTTTATTTTTTAAAAGGTTTTATTCACACAGCATATGATCCAACCTAAGTAAAAAAATTACTGGTTCCCAGTATAATCGCTTAGCCATGCCTTTGCTACCACAAGCTATAAGAGGACATTTACTTTTTTTGTTTTAAATTTTTTATTAATTAAAAAAAAATAAGAAAGAAACACAAACATTCTGAATATATGCTCATTCCGTTCTACATATATCATCAGTAATTCACAATATTATCACATTGTTGCATATTCATTATCATGATCATTTCTTAGAACATTCGCACCAATTCAGAAAAAAATAAAAAGACAATAGAAAAATAAAACGAAAACAGAAAAAAAAAATTTTACATACCATACCCCTTACCCCTCCCTTTCATTGATCACTAGCATTTCAAACTAAATTTATTTTAACATTTGTTCCCCCTATTATTTATTTTTATTCCATATGTTCTACTCATCTGTTGACAAGGTAGATAAAAGGAGCATCAGACGTAAGGTTTTCCCAATCACACATCACATTGTGAAAGCTGTATCATTATACAATCATCATCAAGAAACTTGGCTACTGGAACACAGCTCTGCATTTTCAGACAATTCTTCCCAGCCCCTCCATTACATCTTGGATAACAAGGTATTTCACTCTGTCCCCTTTTGGTCGAGAAGGTTTTCTTAGTCCCTTGATGCTGGGTCTCAGCTCATTCTAGAGTTTTTCTGAATCCCTTGATGCTGAGTCTCACCTCATTCTGGGATTTCTGTCCCACATTGCCAGGAAGGTCCACACCCCTGGGAGTCATGGAAGACATTTACTTTAACTCAGATATCTACTTAATGCGTAAGAATAACCTCCAGGATAACCTCTCGACTCTGTTTGGAATCTCTCAGCCATTGACACATTGTCTCATTTCACTCTGTCCCATTTTGGTTGAGAAGGTTTTCTCAGTCCCTTGATGCTGGGTCTCAGCTCATTCTAGAGTTTTTCTCAATCCCTTGATGCTGAGTCTCAGCTCATTCTGGGATTTCTGTCCCACGTTGCCAGGAAGATCCACACCTCTGGGAGTCATGGAGGACATTTACTTTAACTCTCAAAGTTCATTCATTAATGTTAGTTCATATTAGTGAGACTATACAGTACATATCCTTTTGTTTCTGGTCGTTTTCACTCAGCATAATGTCCTCGAGGTTAATCCACATTATTACGTACTTTGTGACTTTATTCTGTTTTATAGCTGCATAATATTTCATTGTATGTATATACTACAGCTTGTTTAGCCACTTGTCTGTTGATGGACATTTGGACTGTTCCCATCTCTTGGCAATTGTGAATAATGCTGCTATAAATATTGGTGTGAAAGTATCCATTTGTATCCTTGCTATCATTTCCTTTGAATATATACTAGTAATGGGATTGCTGCATCATATTGCAATTCTGTACTGCCAAACTGCTTTCCAGAGTGGTTACACCATTTTACATTCCCACTATCAGTGGATAAGTGTCCCTTTTTCTCCACATCCTCTCCAGCACTTGTCATTTTCTGTTTCTTGTTTTTTTAATAATGACCATTCTAGTGGGTGTGAGAGAGATCTCATTGTGGTTTTACTTTTCATTTCCCTAATAGCCAGGGAAGTTGAGCATCTTTTCACATGCCATTTGTATTTTAGCCATTTGTATTTCTTCTTCTGAAAATGTTTATTCATGACTTTTGTCCATTTTTAAATTGGGTTGTTTGTCTTTTTATTGTTGAATTATAGAATCTCTATATATATTCTGGATATTAAACCCTTTTCTGAGTGTGTTTTCTAAATATTGTAGGCTGCCTCTTTACTTTACCCTCTTGCTGCACTATGCCTCTGTGTCTCTCATGTTGCAACCTGCCCCTGAGCTTTAAGGTCTGTCTGGGCTGCTCCCCACCTGCAAGGCCTCCACACCACTGCATGCTATGCTCCTGGGCACCAGCATAGTGCCCCTGCCCCATGCTTATCCCTGCACTGCATCTGCTACTGTAACACTGTGCCCTGCCCCATGTGCCACTTCCTGTCCCATACCCGTCCTGCAGATACAAAACTTTAGACTACTGAAGGAAATCAACTTCCAAAGTAACCCTGTCAAGATAATTATATGCCTCCATCCAACAGAAAATCACAAGGCTTATGAAGATGTAGACACATATAGACACCCTAACGACCAATTTACAACACCAGAGGAGACACAGACTTTGGAACAGCTAATCAAAGTTGTTCATACAGCTCTACTAAATAAATTCAGTGGATTGGCTACTGACATAAAGGAGATCAAGAAGATACTAGTAGAGCATAAAGAAGAATTTGAAAGAATAAATAGAAAAATAGCAGATATCATAGAGATTAAAGATGCTGTAGACCACATAAAAAATATAGTAGAGACATACAACAGCAGATTTGAAGAGGCAGAATAAACAATAAGTGAACTAGAGGAAAGGACAATTGATTTTCAATGCACCAAAGTACAAATGGCAAAAAAGATGGAAAAATTTGAATTGGCTCTCAGGTAAAAGATCGACAAAATGAAGCACACAAATTTAAGAATCATCAGTGTCCCAGAAGAAGAAGAGAAGAGTAAAGGGCTAGGAAGATTAGTTGAGGAGATAATGGGGAAACATCCCAACCCATAAAAAGACATAAATATGTGTGCTGGTTTGAAAGGATGTATGTCCCCTAGAAAAGCCATGTTTTAATCTAAATTCAATTTCATAAAGGCAGAATAATCCCTATTCAGTACTGTATGTTTGAAACTGTAATCAGATCATCTCCCTGGAGATGTATTTAATCAAGAGTGGTTATGAAACTGGATTAGGTGACGACATGTCTCCACCCATTTGGGTGGGTCTTGATAAGTTTCTGGAGTCCTATAAAAGAGGAAACATTTTGGAGAATGGAAGAGATTCAGAGAGAACCAGAGAAGAAGAATGACATAGCCATGAGAAGCAGAGAGTCCATAAGCCAGTGACCTTTGGAGATGAAAAAGGAAAATGCCTCCCAGGGAGCTTCATGAAACAGGAAGCCAGGAGAGAAAACTAGCAGATGATGCCTTGCTCGCCATGTGCCCTTCCAGCCAAGAGAGAAACCGTGACAGTGTTCACCATATTCCTTTTCCAGATGAGAGAGGAACCCTGAACTTTATCAGTCTTCTTGAACCAAGATATCTTTCACTGGATGCCTTAGATTGGACATTTCTATAGACTTGTTTTAATTGGGACATATTCTCAGCCTTGGAACTGTAAACTAGCAACTGATTAAATTCCCCTTTTTAAAGCTATTCTGTTTCTGGTATATTGCATTCCAGCAGCTAGCAAACCAAAACAATATGCAACTCAAAGGACCCCAAACAGAATAAATCCAAATAGGCCTACTCTAAGACACATGCTAATCAGCCTACAAAATATTGAAGATAAGCAGAAGATCCTGAAAGCTGCAAGAGAAAAGTGATCTACTACATATAAGGGAAATCATATAAAACTGAGTTCAAACTACTCAATAGGCACTGTGGAGGCAAGAACGCAGTGGTATGATGTATTTAAGGTCCTGAAAGAGAAAAACTTCCAGCCAAGAATTCTGTACCCCGAGAAATTGTCCTTCAAAAGTGAGGGGAGATTAAAATATTCACAAACAAATACTCAGAGAATTTGTCAACAAGAGACTGGCCCTACAAGAAATACTAAAGGGAATTCTGTTAGATGAAAAAAGTCATGAGAGAGAAGTCTGGAGGAAGGGATAGAATTGAAGACTACCAGTCAGGGTAATTTAAAGATAAAAAGGGGAAAGAAAGAAAAAATATATAGATCTAACAAATAAATCCAAAGAATAAGAGGCAAAAGTGCCTTTACAGTAATAACTTTGAATGTTAATGGACTGAACTCATCAATTAAAAGATACAGATTGGCAGAATGGATTAAGAAATATGATCAGCTATATGCTGTTTACAAGAGACTTCTCTCAGACCCAAGGATACAAATAGATTGAAAGTGAAAGGATGGAAAAAGATGTTCCATACAAGCTGTAACCCAGAGAAAGCAGAAGTAGCTATACTAATATCAGACAAATTAAACTTTAAATGTAAAACATCAAAAAAGACAAAGAAGGACACTACATATTAATAAAAGGGACAATTCCCCATAAAGAAACAACAATCATAAATGTTTATGTTCCCAAGCAAGCAGCTCCAATGTACATGAGGCAAATACTGGTAAAACTGAAGGGAGCAATAGATTTTCAACAATAATAGTGGGAAACTTCGATACACCACTCTCCTCTATAGGTAAAGAACCAGACAGAGGATCAACAAGAAAACAGAGAACTTAAACAATTTGATAAATGAATTAGACCTAACAGATGTTATTTATATATATCGTTAACCCCCAAAATACCTGGATATACATTCTTCTCTAGTGCTCAAGGAACATTCTCCAGGATAGATAATATGCTGAGACACAAAAGAAATCTCAAGAAATTTAAAAAGATTGGAATTATTCAAAACACTTTCTCTGCTCACAGTGGAATGAAACTGAAAATCAATAACCACCAAAGAAGCAGAACTTTCACAAATATATGGAGATTAAGTAATGCCAATGTTTAAACAGCCAATATATCAAAGAAGAAATTGCTAGAGAAATCTGTAACTATCTGGAGACAAAAGAAAATAAGAATTCAACATATCAGAACTTATGGGATGCAGCAAAGACAGTGGTACTGTGATCAGAACAGCATAGTACTGGCATAAGGTATATATACTAACCAATGGAATTGAATTGAGTGTTCAGAAATAGACCCTCTCATCTATGACAATTGATATTTGATAAGGTAGTTCTATTAGTAAGGATTCTCTAGAGAAACAGAACCAACAGGAGATATCTGTAAATATGAGATTTATAAAGTTATTTCACACAACTGTGGGAATGGAAGAGTCCAGAACCCATAGGGCAGGCTGTGAATCTGGCAGCTCCAATGAAGGGTCTTGACGAACTCCACGAGAAAGACTTGCTGGCTGAAGAAGCAGTTAAAAGGTTTCTCTTCTGCTCTACTAGTCTTCATTTGATTGGATTTTCTCATTTGTGGGAGAGATACCCTTAGTTGATGGCAGATGTAATCAGCCACAGCTGCAATCAACTGACTGATGATTTAATAAATCAGCCTTCCAGTTTGTCAACAAGCCACTAAATATCCTTGCAGTAATGGTCAGGCCAGTGTTTGCCTCACTAGACGACTGGGGATACATTACCTGGCCAAGTTGACACCAGAACCTAACCATCACAGTCCATCCCTTGTCAACTGGAATAAGCTGTACAGTCACTGTGAACCATGCTTAGTTTCCAAATAAAACACAATGACAGACATGTATTTTGCCTAACAATACTCAACTGTCCTCTGTACAACTGGAAACACACAACATCTCTCCCGAATAGGGTGCAAGTCCTTACATAACATTAACTCTTAAATTTCATATCCTATGACTTAAATACTATAACAGGAACAATATAATTTTTGTCATATGATAAGAAGAAAACAAGATATTTGCTTATGTACAAATGCTAACACACTCATAACAAAACAGGGAGGAAATATTCATACAAATCACAGTCCTTGTTTCTGTAACTGGTCACGTGGTCATAGTTCTTTATCACTACCTTTTTCTACCCTTCCATATTTCCTTTGCCCTCAGCAAGCACTTCAGCTGGCCACGGTTCTTTGCCAGATGGGGTACTACAAACCTTCATTCCTGAAGTTTCTGGGCCATTGGTAGTCCAATGGATTAGGTTGTTGAAGTTTCCCATTGAGTTAATCACAGGGCATGATAGTACTAACACCTTAGGGGATATCCTGTATTCCAGGAAAACTTTTCTTTACCTCCATTATGTAGTTGCAGTCCTATATCCCCTTGATAGTCAGGATCAATCACCCCAGACAGTACAGTAATCCCCTTTCCTGCCTGTTGATTCAGTGGCATGAGAAGCCCAAAATCCAGCTGAGAGCCTTAACAATGGAATCATTGTTGCGTCTCCTGGTAGGCGGACCGTCTTTTGGAACTAATACCTGTAGGCCAGCAGAGCTTAAGGTTTCTGAGACAGGAAGCAAAAGTTTTTCAAGTGAATCACTAGAGTTGATAGTGAGTGGTGCCACTCCCATTTCCACCCCTTGATTCCTGGACCTGTGAATCCTGGTGTACTAGTTTGCTAGCTGCTGGAATGCAATATACCAGAAACAGAATGACTTTTAAAAAGGGGAATTTAATGAGTTACTAGTTTACAGTTCTAAGGCTGTGAAATTGTCCAAATTAAAGCAAGTCTATAGAAATGTCCAATCTAAGGCATCCAGGGAAAGATACCTTGGTTCAAGAAGGCTTAGGACATTCAGCATTTCTCTCTCAGCTGGAAGGGCACATGGAAACATGGTGGCATCTGCTGGCTTTCTCTCCAGGCCTCTTGCTTCATGAAGCTTCCTTGGAGGTATTTTCCTTCTTCATCTCCAAATGTCACTGGCTGGTGGACTCTGTAGTTCTCTTGTGAGAAAATGAGGCAGCTGGGTTCATAGAATGGTGAAATGTCCTTTTGAAGACCCAATTACAGTACCAGCTAGGGGGCAATACCTTTCAGGGCTGGGAGAGTGTTCTCCAGGAAGCTCTGTATGCTCTGAATCAATGCCTACGGTATGGTACTATTTCTCCCATAACCGGGTGTGCTGGTTTGAAAGGATTTATGTACCCTAGAAAAGCCATGTTTTAATCCTAATCAGTCTTGTGGGAGCAATGGTTTCTTCTAATCCCTATCCAGCACTATAGGTTGGAAACTGATTAGATTATCTCCACAGAGCTGTGACTCAATTATAGGTATTAAATTTGATTAAGTGGAGACGTGTCTCCACCCATTCTACGTGGATCTTGATTAGTTTACTGGAATCCTATAAAAGAGGAGACATTTTGGAGAAAGCTTCAGAAGAACAGGAGAATGAGGAGAATGATGAGAGCCACAGAACCACAACAGAAGGATAAGCCAGTTACTCAGGGCATTCTGTTGCAGTTTCATCTGGTGAAACAGGATTAGTCACTTCTGATAGAGAAGTGAGAAATGTTTCCCCAGGGCTGATGGTTACAGATTTAGCAGGCACTGAAGAGTTACTCTGTTTGAGTGGAAGCTGGATGGTAGATTTCTCTGGGCAGATTAGTGGCTGGGAAGCTGCTTCCTCAAGGCAGGCTGGAGGCTGGGAAGCTCTTTCCTCAGCGCAGTGTATTACAGGTCTATCTAGCAAAGGCTCAGCAGATTCCAGGGATTCCAGTTCCCCATTGCCATCAATATCAAGCAGTATGTCACCATCCTAAATTTCAGGATCCCATTTTTTACCAATCAAAGCCCTTACTTTAACAGCAGACACCCTGCGAGGTTGAGATTTTAATTTACATTGTAAATCTGCTACTCGCATAATGAGGCTCTGTTTTTCAGAGTTCTCAAGTCTGTGACCACAGGAAATAAGATTTTTCTTTCAGGGCACACATGGAAACATTTACATCTTTCATACAACACTTAAGTTGCAAATTTGAAGCATTCAGCTCATCCCTTTCCCTCATCACTGTATCCAGCATATCTAATAACATCCAGCCAACATCATTATACCTCTTAATTCCACAAAACTCTTTAACGGTGGTAAAATTCTCTCACCTAGAGCCTTACCTCATTTAAGCATACAATTAACATAATCAAATGGTGCTGTTTTGCATATTTCCCTTGCCAACTCACTCCATGGACTATCAGTGCCACTTTGATTATTGTTAATGGAATCACTAGTGCCTTTGAGTCTAACGAGAGTGAAAACTAATTGCAAAAAACCATTTTTAAGGTTCTCTTTCTCAAGAACCACTCCTGGTACCAAACTGTGTAAGTCAGGGTTCTATAGAGAAACAGCACCAACAGGAGATATCTGTATATATGAGATTTATGAAGGTGTCACACACAACCTTGGGAATGGAAGAGTCCAAAATTGTGGTACTTAGGTTCAGGTGTCAATTTGGCCAGGTGAATGTGCCTAGTTCTATTGCTGTGAACATGAGCCAATAGCATGTGAACCTCATCTGTTGCTGATTACATCTGCAGTTGGCTAGGAGGCATGCCTGCTGCAATGAATGATGTTTGATTTAATTGGCTGGAAGCTTAAATGAGGGATCTCAACGTAGCACAGTCCAAGCAGCTCAGCATAACTCATCGCAGCTCAGCCCAGGCCTTTGGAGATGCAGAAAGGAATCACCCTGGGGAAAGTTATTCAACCCAGAGGCCTGAAAAAGAAGGCCAGCAGAGATTGCCCTGTGCCTTCCCACATAAGAAAGAACCTTGGTTGAAAGTTAGCTGCCTTTCATCTGAGGAACTATACATTTTTAACTAAATAAATCCCCTTTTATCAAAAGCCAATCCATCTCTAGTGTGTTGCATTCTGGCAGCTAGTAAACTACAACGAGAATCCATAGGGAAGGCTGTGAAGCTGGCAGCTCTGATGAAGGGTCTAGATGAATTCCACAGGGATGGCTTACTCACTGAGGAAGCAGTAAAAGAATCTCTCTTCTTTAATAGTCTTCAACTGACTGGATTATCTCACTTGTGGCAGAAACACACTTTGTTGATTGCAGATGTAATCAGCCACAGCTGCAATCATCTAACTGCTGATTTAATAAATCAGCCTTATAACTTATCAACCAGCCATGAAATGTACTTGCAGCAGTGTTCAGGCCAGTGCTTGTCTGACAAGGCAATTTAGCACATCACCTGGCCAAGCTGACACCAAAACCTAACCATTACAGTACTCAAGTCATCCCATCTGGGTCAGAGCAGCCACTTCAGTAAAAGTTGTTTGGCAAACTGGATATGCATAGGTAGAAGAATGAAAGAGGACCCATAACTAAGACCATAAAACCTTTAGAAGAAAATGTGGGCAAATATTTTAAAAATCCTGTGATACAAGGTGCTTTCCTAGCCCTTACACCCAAAGCATGGGTAATGAAAAAAACAGTTATATGGGTCTCCTCAAAATTAAACACATTTGTGCATCAAAGAACTTCGTCAGGAAAGAAAAAGGCAGCCTGCACAATGGGAGACAATGTTTGAAAACCACATATCAGATAAAGATTTAATATCCAGAATATATAAAGAAATTTTACAACTCACCAACAAAAAGACAAATGACCCAATTTAAAAATGGGCAAAAGACATGAACAGGCACTTTGAGAAGAGGAAATACAAATGGCTAGAAGGCATTTGAAAAGATGCTCAACTTCACTGGCTGTTAGGGAAATACAAATCAAAACCACAATGAGATATCCTCTCATACCCACTAGAATGGTCATTATATATATAAAAAACAAAAAACTGAAAAGGACAAGTGCTGGAGAGGATGTGGAAAAAGGGGCACACTTATCCACTCCTGGTGGGAATGTAAAATGGTGCAACAGCTCTAGGAGGCAGTTTAGTGGTTCCTCAGGAAGCTAAATATAGAATTGTCATATGATCCAGCAATCCCATTCTAGGTATATATTCAGAGGAACTGAAGGCAAGGACAGAAACAGACATTTGCACACCAATGTTTATAGCAGCATTATTTATGATTGCCAAGAGGTAGAAGCAACCCAAATAACCATCAATGGATGAGTTGCTAGACAAGCTGTGGTATATATGATAGAATATTATGCACCTGCAAAACAGAATAAAGTCATGAAGCATGTAACAACATGGATGAATGCCTTGAGGGGATTATGGTGAGACAAATTAGCCAGAAACAGGACAACAACTGTGTGGTGTCACTAAAATGAACTAACATTAGCAAATGAACTTTGAGAGTTAAAGTTAAGAACACAGGTCATCAGGAGATAGAAAGAGGGTAGAGATTAGATAGTTGTTGCTGAAGAAATACAGAATGTACAAGAGGACTGATTGTAAAAATTCAGAAATGGATAACACAATACTCTCTGATAGTAGCGCAATAATATAAGTACACTGAATGAAGCTGAATGTGAGTATGGTTGAGAGAAAAGGGCTGGGTGCATGTCTGACACCAGAAGGAAAGTTAGAGGATAAAGACTGAGACAGTAAAACTTAGGAATGCCTAGAATGGATAGTGATGGTGATTAAATGTACAAACATAAAAACGTTTTTGCATGAGGGAGAACAAGTGAATGTCATCATTGCATGGTGTTGAAAATTGGATGGTACACAGGGAAAAAAATACAATCAGTGCAAGCTAGGGTCTATAGTCAACAGTAACATCTTAATATGCTTCTACTGAATGTAACACCAGCAGTATTCCAAAACTGAATGTCAACAAGTGGAGGATATAGTGGAGGAGTATAGATTCTTTGCAGAACAAAAGAAGTGTCTTCATATAGATTATGGTGGTGAAGGCATAGCTGTTCACTTGGGTTGGAGGTTAAGATGTGTAAATAAAATTGTTTAAAAATGAAGAGAAAGAAGTGCTAGAAAAATCCAGAGAAAGAGATGTACCTATTCACTGTTGATAGGGAAGCTGAGGGGTGCAGCCCCTCTGGAGCACAGTGTGGTTGTTCCACAGGAGTATAAGGATGAGGTTGCCATATGATCCTGCAACCCCATTGCTAGGTTTGTACCTGGAGGAATGGAGAGTGGGGACAGGAATGGACATTTGCATGCTGGTGTTTATGGCTGCAGTGTTCACAATTCACAGTCCATAAACATTTTTTTTAATGTTATTACTGTAAAGATAGTACTTTCTTCTACCTTTTTGTCTTTTGTATTTTATATTTCATATCTTTTACTTTCTCTTTTTGCCTTTACTGGTAATCTTCATTTCTATACTCTTCTCCAGACCTCTCTCTCCTGTCTTTTCCTATCTGCCTATAACGCTCCCTTTAGCATGGTTTGTACAGTTGGTCTCTTAATCACAAACCCTCTTAGTGACAGTTTTTATGAAAATATTTTAAACTCCCCCTAGTTTTGGTTTTTTTAATATAATTTTTATGCACATGCTTTACTGAAAACTTTACATGGGTATAGGTGGGGCCTTGGGTGGAGAGGACAGCAATGACAACCTCAGTGGAGCCATGGCAGGTGGCATAAACACTCATGCCTTGCCAACTTTGATCACCTTCAGTGCATCTGAAGTCATGTTGGAGTGATACTCAAGACTGAGGTGCTGCAGTGTGTTGTCTGCCCATGGCAGCATGGGCATGGAGTTGGCTATAGTGCCCATTGCCTGGCCAAAACTCCCCCTCGTTTTTGAGGGACAGTTTTGTTGGGTTTAGAATTCTTGGTTAGCAGTTTTTCTCTTTCAGAATCTTAAATATATCATACCACTGCCTTCTCACCTCACTGGTTTCTGCTGAGAAATCTGCACATATTCTTATCGAACTTCCCTTGTATGTGACAAATTACTTTTCTCTTGCTACTTTCAGAATTCTCTCTTTGTCTTTGACATTTGACAATCTGATTAATGCCTCGAGTAGGTCTGTTTGGATCTATTCTGTTTAGGGTGTGCTGTGATTCTTGGATCTGTAATTTTATGCCTTTCATAAGGGATTGGAAATTTTCAGTGATTATTCTTCCATTTGTCTTTCTGCCCCTTTTCTCTTCTCTTGTCCTTCTGGGACACCCATAACATGTATATCCCTGCGCTTCATGTTGTCATTCAGTTCCCTGAGACCCTGGTCATATTTTTCCAGTGTTTTCCCTATCTGTTCTTTTTGGGTAGGACATTAGTTGTTCTGTTCTCTAGTTCACTAATCCTTTCTTCTTCCCCTTTAAATCTGCCGTTGTAACTCTCCATTATTTTTTCATCTCTCTATTGTGCCTTTCATTCCCATATATTATGCCATTTGTTTTTTTCAAACTTTCAAGTTCTATGTATTTGCTAAATGTCTTCTTTATATTCTTCATCTCTTTTGCCATATCTTCCCACAACTCGTTGATTTGATTTTCTGATGTGATTTTGCATGCTTCTTCGAGCATCTTAGTTAGTTGCTTCAGCTCCTGTATCTCCTTTGAAGTGTTTGTTTCTTCCTTTGCCTGGTCATATGTTTGATTTTCCTAGTTTGCCTCATTATTTTTGGTTGGCATCTGGGTATTTGATTACTTTAATTAGTTTGTTCTGGTGGTCATTTTCACTCTTTTACCTAGAGATTTCTTGTCATTTGGGTTTGTTCTCTCTGTTCTTTGGTGTTAAGTTCAACTTATTCTAGACTCTAGCATAGTTTCTATTTCACTGATCAGGATTTTACAGCTCTTACTTTTCTTGTTCTTGCCCTGCTTTATTTGGAACCTTTTTTTGAGGAGGGTCTCCTCAGACATGATTGACCTCAGTCAGTTTTTCCCATTCCAGACAGGACTGTGATTCAAGAGGTTTAGATCAGTATCGAGTTTCCCTGAGGATGAGACCCAGCAGTCAAACTTTCCTTTGAAGGCTTCAGTCTCTGTGCTTTTCCTATTCATACTAGCCTGTGGTGCTTATCAACCTACATCTTCCCACTAGTGTAAAGTGATGTAATGTCTTTAATTCTCAGCAGCCTTTCCTTTCCAGTGGTGTGGTTGAAATGGTGGCTGAGGTGGAAGGTGGACTTAGGTTGCTTGTTTTCCAGCCCCTTGGTCCTGAATTCCCTGAAGGAGAGCCAGCCCTTGAGCTGGGCCCTGACCCCTTCTCTTGGGTAATATATGACCTTTAGGGAATTATCCCTGTTCACTTAACTAGTTTGTCTCTCAGACGTATCTTAATTCCATCCTTGCTTGGGGCAGTGTTGAAGCTTGAGTGTTCCCAGGTCTATGTAATGAACTGTTAAGAAGTAAAAAAGAGAAAGAAAGAGAAAAAAAGCCTTTTCAGAGGTGGATCCCAGCTCCCCAGATTTTCCAATCAAGAGGTGGAGTTGATATATGGCTCTTCGTGTCCCTAGGCTCTATGTGCCCCCATTACTTGGGGCCCAGCCCTTTTCCAGCATTTTGTACTGTCCAACACAAAAAACTTTTGTTGTTTTCATTTGTTTTTTGTTTTGTTTTGGTTTTGTCAACTCCTCTACTTCTCTGCTGGGGCAAAAACTCCCATTTCCTTTAGTGCTTACTCCAGATTTATCTGTCCTCATGGATAATTCAGCAGTCTGAATTTGTTAATCCTGCAATTTGAACTACATGGATCTGCCTTCCCTGCAAATAGTACAGCCTGTTTCTTTTCCCCTTGTGGAACCTCCCTGCCATGCCCATGGGGTGGGCTGCCTGCCTGCATGACTTGGGATACTTAAAGTTCTGTGTGGATCTCAACCATTCCTCCCATTCCAGATTTGTAGACAATGTGTGTCCAGTCACTGATGTACCCTGAACAGTTGTTCCATACAATTCTTGGCTGTATTGGAGGCCATATTAAATTCCATACCTCACTGTGCCACTGTCTTGCTGTCTCTCATTGTGGTTTTGCTTCTTATCATTGATGGCTAATGATGTTGAGTATCTCTTCATGTGCTTTCTGGCCACTTGTATATCTTTTGGGGGCGATGTCTATTCAAGTCTTTTGCCCATTTAAAAAATGTGTTCTTTGTCTTTTTGTTGTTAAGTTGAAGATTTTTTTTTGTATATTCTAGATATTATGTCTTTTTGTTGTTAAGTTGAAGATTTTTTTTGTATATTCTAGATATTAATGTTTTATCAGATATATAGTTTCCAAATACTTTCTCCCATTGTGAGGTGTGGTTTTACTTTCATGATATAGCCCTTTGATGCACAAAAGCTTTTAATATATAACACCTTGTGCTCTACCTAAGATTCTGTAAAAGTTTCATATTCTAAGTTCATTTTGCAGAAACTTAAAACCTCCAGATGATTCCTAGGCCAGATAAATCCTAAAACCCGAAGGACCAGCCTCTCCAAGGACATCAACTAATTCCACCCCCATATCCTATATTGTCGATATCCTTTTCCAACATGAGAAAGTTAAAATGGGCATAGTCCAAAATATCCCTAAGGATTAGGAGAAGGATCAAAGGAAGAGGAGGAATTATAACAGAGAAGATAGGATTTAACAAATGAATATGACTGCTGAATCGTTATATTGATATTTCTTTTAGTATCCTTTGTCTTGGAGAAGCTAAAAGGAAAAACTTGAAATTGTAGAACTGTTAGTCCATACCAAACATTGAAGTCTGTTCTATAATTACTTGTTAAAATATACTTTAAACATTATTGCTTTTTTATATATATGTTATATTTCACAATAAAAAATGTTAAAAAAGATTTTTAACATCCATGAGTCTTATTTACCTCATTTTTTTTTTCTTTTGTGGCTTGTTCTTTGGATGTAAAGTCTAAAAAACCTTTGCCTAACAAAAGGGTCCCGAAGATGCTTCCCTGCCTTTCCTTTGGGAGTTTTATAGTTCTGGCTCCTATATATAGGTCTTATTCCACTTTGACTTGATTTTCATATGTGGTGTCAGGAAAGGGTTCCCCTTTTGTTTTGTAAATGGAGGTCTGGTTTTCCTATATCATTATTGAGGGGAGTATTCTTTCACAATTGAGTGGTCTTTGCCACATTGTCAAAAATCAGTTGGCCATACTGTTTGGTGGTTCCTCAGGAACCTAAGTATAGAATTGCCATATGATCCGGCAATACCATCGCTAGGTATCTATTCAGAGGACATGGGGGCAAGGACACAAATGGACATTTGCACACCAATGTTTATAGCAGCATTATTTACAGTTGCCAAGAGATGGAAACAGCCCAAATGTCCATCAACAGATGAGTGGCTAAACAAGCTGTGGTATATACATACAATGGAATATTATGCAGCTTTAAGACACAATAAAGTCATGAAGCATGTAATAATGTGGATGGACCTTTAGGACATTATGCTGAGTGAGATTAGCCAGAAACAAAAGGACAAATACTGTATGGTCTCACTGACATGAACTAACATTAATGAATGAACTTGGAGAATTTCAGTTAAGAACAGAGGTCATCAGGAGGTAGAAATATGGTAGATATTGGGTAATTAGAGCTGAAGGGTTACAGACTGTACAGTGGGACTGATTGTAAAAATTCAGAAATGTATAGCACAATACTACCTGATTGTAGCATAATAATGTAAAAACACTGAATGAAGCTGAATGTGAGAAAGATAGAGGAAGGAGGACTGGAGGCACATATGAAATCAGAAGGAAAGATAGATGATAAAGACTGAGATGGTATAATCTAGGAATGTCTAGAGTGTACAATGATTGAGACTAAATGTACCAATTAAAAAATGTTTTTGCATGAGGAAGAACAAAGGAATGTCAATATTACAGGGTATTGAATATAGATGGTCATTCATATTTTAAAACTTCAACTTCTGTGTGAGACTAAAGCAAAAAATGTTTATTTGTACAAAATGTATATTTTGACTAGTGCATTTCCTAATATAACTTATATGCATAGGTTAATTGAACACTATATATACATGGAACCTTGAAGAGAGCATGAGATTTTGTAGGTTTGTCCAGTGTGATGCCCCCATAAATCCCATAGTGAGTTGGACAGTGAATAAAGAAGTATTTGCAGAGTCCCCTTGTGGGAATGGCGAGAAAGGGGGAAAATTTAACTTCCACATTTGGAGAATTCCTGATATTTTTACAAACAGTGGGGACATCCAAAGCAATAGACTGAGCCCTCAATCTTGGAGTTTGTTCGTATGAAACTTATCCCCGCAAAGGATAGGCTAAGCGTACTTAAAATTAGGCCTAAGAGTCACCGCAGAGAACCTCTTTTGTTGCTCAGATGTGGTCTCTCTCTCTCAGCCAACAAGATAAACAAACTCACTGCCCTCCCCATCTCTATGTGGAACATGACTCCCAGGGATGTAAACCTTCCTGGCAACATGGGACAGAAATCGTAGAATGAGCTGGAACTCAGCATCAAGGGATTGAAAAAAACTTCGCTACCAAAAGAGGGAAGAGAGAAATGAGACAAAATTAAATGTCAGTGGCTGAGAGATTTCAAACAGAGTTGAGAGATTAACCTGGGGGTTATTTTTTATGCATTATATAGATATCACCTTTTTAGTTTAACGTGTTTTAGAGAGGCTAGAGGGAAGTGCCTGTAAATAAATGTAGAGCTCTGTTATACTTCCTTCTTTTTTGTTTTCTTTTTTATGAAAAATAGCATATATACAAAGTACATCGCAATAATGAGTTGTAGAACAGATTTAAGAGTTGATATGGGTTACAGTTCTACAACTTTAGGTTTTTATTTCTAGCTGCTTTAAGGTACTGGAGACTAAAAGAAGTATCTATATAGTGATACAGCATTCATACTCATTTGTTAAACCCAACATTCTCTGTATAATTCCACCATCACCTTTGATCTTTCTCCCACTCTTTAGGGGTATTTGGGCTATACCCATTCTAACTTTTTCATGTTGGAAGGGGCTGTTGATAATATGGGATAGGGAGATGGAACTAGTTGATGTTCTAGAAAGGCTGGCCCTCTGCATTTCAGGACTTAACCTGATCCAGTGGTCCATCTGGAGGTGGTAGGTTTCTGGAAAGTTACCCTAGTGCATGGAACCTTTGTAGAATATTATATAATGCTCTAGGTATTCTTTAGGATTGGCAGGAACGGTTTTAGGTGGGGGTTGGCAAGTTATGTTAGGTAGCAATGTCTAACTGAAACATGCATAAGAGTGATCTCCAGAGTAGTCTCTTAACTCTATTTGAACTCTCTCAGCCCACTGATGCCTTATTTGTTCCACTCCTTTTCCCCCTTTTAGTCAGGATGGCATTGTTGATCCCATGGTGCCAGAACCAGGCTCATCCCTGGAAGTCATCTCTCATGCCACCAGAGAGACTTTCATCCCTGGATGTCATGTCCCACCTGGGGGGAAGGCAATGTATCATGCTTTTTTTTTATTATTACTGTGGCTTTGTAATAAGTTTAAGATCAGGAAGTATGAGTTCTCCAACTTTTTTCTTCTTTTCCAAGATGGCTTTACCTATTTGAGGTGCCTTAGCCTTCAATATAAACTTGATGATTGACTTTTGCTTTCCTGCAAAGAAGGTTGTTGGTATTCTGATTGGCATTGCATTGAATCTATAACTGCTTTGGGTAGTATTGACCTCTTAACAATATTTATTCTTCCAATCTATGAGCACAAAATATCCTTCCATTTGCTTATGTTGTCTTAGATTTCTTGTAACAGTGGTATTTTTGTTTGATTTTTTGTTTTTGCCTGCATGGACTGGGAATCAAACTGGGGTCTTTAGCACAGCGGTAGGCATTCTATTATTGAATCACCTGTGCACCCCTATTCAGTGATGTTTTGAAGTGCTTTGTGCAAAAGTCCTTTGCATCATTGGTTAGATTTATTCCTAGATACTTGGGTTTTTTTCTTGCTATTGTGAAAGAAATATTTTTGTTGATTTCTTCTTCCAGTTCATTTTTTGTGTGTAGAAACACTATTTTGGGGTGTCTATCTTGTACCCCATCACTTTGCTGGATTCGCTCATTAGCTCTTGGAGCTTCTTGTGGATTTTTCAGGCTTTCTTGTCTATATGATCCTATCATCTGCAAATAGGGAATGTTTTACTTCTTCCGTTCCAGGTTGGATGCCTTTTATTTCTTTTTCTTGTGTAATTCCTCTGGAAAGAACTTCAGTACAGTGTTGAATAACAGTGGTAACTGAGCATACTTGTCTTGTGTCTTTGTTCCTGATCTTAGAAGGAAAGCTTTCAGTCTTTCACTATTAATTAAGATGTTGGCTGTGGGATTTTCATATATATCTGTGGTAATTAGGATCAGGTGTCAATTTGGCCAGGAGATGATGCCCCAAGCCCCATTGTTCTGTGTCTGTGGAGTTAAATAATCAGTATGTGAAATTCATTTATGGCTGATTACATTTGCTGTTGGGTGAGAGGAGTGTCTTCCACAATGGGTGAGGTTTAATTTAATTAGCTGGAGGCTTATAAGAGAGAGGTCAGTAGGGAGCTTACACAGCACAGCCTAAGCAGCTCAGCATGCCTCATCTCAGCAGTGGTAGCTCAGCCCAGACATTTGGAGATGCAAAAAAGAATTACCCTGGGGAAGACTGCTGGAACCCAGAAGCCAGGAGAAAAGGCCTGCAGACGTCGCCCTGTACCTTCACATGTAGCAGAGAATCTCAAATGAAAGCTAACTGCCTTTTACTGAAGAACTATAAATATTTAACTAAATGAATCCCCTTATTAAAAGTTGATCCATTTCTGGTGTTGCATTCCAGCAGCTTAAGCAAACTAAAACATATGCCCTTTATCATGTTGAGGAAGTTTGCTTCTGTTACTAGTGCTGTGTTTTTATTAAGAAAGGATGCTGGATTTTGTCAATTGCCTTTTCTGGATTAATTGAGATAATCATGTTTGTTTGTTTGTTTTTGGGGTCCTTCATTTTGTTAATGTGATTTATTAGATTAACTGATTTTGTTATATTGAACCAACCTTCATACCAGGATAAATCTACCTTGACCATAGTGTGTAATTCTTTTAATATGCTGTTGGATTTGGTTTGCTTGGATTTTTTTCAGGACTTTTGCATCTGTATCCATAAAAGATGTTGGTTCGTAATTTTGTTTTCTTGTGGTATCATTATCTGGCTTTGGTATGAGGGTGATGTTGGCTTTGCAGAATGAGTTAGGGAGTACTCCCTCCTCTTCAAGCTTTTGAACAGTTTGAGGAGAAGTGGAATAATTTTTGCTGCAATGTTTGGTAGAAGTCCCCATGAAACCATCTGGTTTGGGCTTTTCTTTGTTGGGAGGTTTTTCATTACTGATTCAGTCTTCTTTAGTAGTAATTAGTTTGTTGAGATCTTATATGTCTTCTTGAATCAATGTAGGTAGTTGGTATGTGTCTAAGAATTTGTCCATTTCATCTAGGTTACCTAATTTATTGGTGTACAGTTGTTCATAATAGCCTCTTTTTAAATAAATATTTGTATTGATAAATCTTCACACATATACAGTCCATACATGGTGTACAATCATGTATTGTATTGTACGGCTCACAATATTATCACATAGTTGTGTATTCATCACCATGATCATTTTTTCAAACATGGCATCACTCCAGAAAAAGAAATAAAAAGCAAAAATTCATATATACCATACCCCTTACCCCTCCCTCTCATTGACCACTAGTATTTCCATCTATCCAGTCTATGTATGCCTTTATTATTCATTTATTTTTGTCTATATTATTTTACTGATTTTTAATAAAAATACAAAGTAATAAAAAATATTATTTCTACCCTGTATAAAAGGAGCATAAGACACATGCTTTTACAACCACAAGTTCAATTATAAAAGTTGTATTTTTATACAGTCATCTTCAACTATCAAGGCTATTGGAACACAGCTCAACAGTTTCAGGTGCTTCCCTCTAGCCACTCCAATTCAACATAAAGTAAAAAAAGATATCTATATAATGCATAGTACTAACCTCCCGAATAACCTCCTAACTCTGAAATCTCTCAGCCACTGAAACTTTATTTTGTCTCATTTCTTTCTTTCACTTTTGGTCAAGAAGGCTTTCTTAATCCCATATTGCCAGGGAGATTTACACTCCTAGGAATCCTGTCCCACGTAGAAGGAAGGGCAGTGAGTTCACTTGCCAGGTTGGCTTAGTGAGAGAGGCCACATCAGAGCAACAAAAGAGGTTCTCTGAGGTGATACCTAGTCCTAGTTTTGAGGAGGCTTAGTCTATCCTTTTTTTAAATTATTTTTTAATATTTTTATTATAAACTACAAACAAGCATAAAACATTCTTGACATAAAAACATTCTATACATGATATACCATCAGTGGCTTACAATATCATCACATAGTTGTGTATTCGTCACCATGGTCATTTTTTGAGCATTTTCATCACTCCAGAAAAAGAGATAAAAAAGAAAATCTCATACATTGCATACCACTTACCCCTCCCTCTCACTGACCATTAGTATTTCAATCTACTTAATTTACTTTAGTCTTTGTTCCCTCTATTATTTATTTTTTATCTGTATTTTTTACTCATCTGTTCACACAGTAGATAAAAGGAGCATTGGACACAGGTTTTCAAAATCGCAATCACATTGTAAAAGTGTGTATTTTATAGAGTAATCTTCATGAAACATGGCTACTGGAACACAGCTCTACAGTTTCATGTAATTTCCTCTAGCCACTCTTAATACACCATAAACTAAGAAGGTGAAATCTATATAATGCATAAGAATAACTTCCAGGATAACCTCTCGACTGTGTTTGAAATCTTTCAGCCACTGGCTCTTTATTTTGTCTTTCTCTTTTTCCCCTTTTGGTTGAGAATGTTTCCTCAATCCCTTGATGCCAAGTCCCAGCTCATCCCAGGATTTCTGTTCCATATTGCCAGGGAGGTTTACACCACTGAGAGTGGTTATGTTAGAGCAGGGGAGGTCAGTGAGTTCGCTTTCTGTGTTAGCTTAGAGAGAGAGAGGCCACATCTGAGCAACAAAAGAAGTTCTCGGGGGTGACTCTCAGGCATAATTTTCAGAAGGTTTAGATTATCCTTTGCAGGGAAAAGTTTCATAGGGTCAAACCCTAAGTTCGTGGGCTTAGCCTATTGATTTGGTTGTCCCCACATAATTAATATCCTCTTAAAGTCCTTTTTATTTCAGTAGATTTGGTAATAATGTCCTTCTTTTCATTCCTGATTTTGGTTATTTATATTCTCTCTTTTTGAAAGTCTAGCTAAAGGTTTGTCAATTTTATTGATCTTTTCATAGAACCAGCATTGATTTTGTTGATTGTTTCTATCGATTTTTATTTGTTTTCTATTTCATTTTTTTCTGTTTTAATCTTTGTTATTTCCATCATTCTGTGCTTCTAGCTTTATTCCCTCTTCTTTTTCTAGTTCTTCCGGGTTTGAGGTTAGGTCTCAGATTTGTAGACTTTCTTCTTTTCTAATATAAGCATTTAGAGCTATAAATTTTCCTCATACCGCCTTCTCTGCATTCCATAAGTTTTGACATGTTGAAAATACAACATATCACTCACTTTCATTGTTTCATTCACTTCAAGATACTTCCTAATTTTGCATATGATACCCTCTTTAACCCATTGCTTTTAAAAGAGTATAACCCATTGCTTTGTTTAATCCCCACAAATTTGGAATTTCCATTTCTCTCTCTGTTACTAATGTTGAGCTTCACTCCATTGTGGTCAGAGAATATACATTGTAAGATTTCAATATTTTGAAATTTATTTTGTGACCTAACGTATGGTCTATCCTGGAGAATGATCCATGTGCACTCCAGAAGAATGTGTATTCTGTTTTTGTTGGAGAAAGTGCTCTATTTATGTCTGTTAGGTGTAGTTGGTTTAGAGTATCATTCAAGTCTTGTGTTTTCTTATTGATCTTCTGACTAGATGTTCCAGACATATTGAAAGAGGTATATTTAAGTCTCCTACAGTTAATGTAGAGCCATCAATTTCTCACTTCAAATCTGTTAGCATTTGCTTCATGTTTTTTTGGGCTCTGGTGTTAGGTGCATAAATATTTGTAATTGTTACATTTTGTTGTTGAATTTTACCCTTTCTCAGTATATAACAACCATCTTTGTCTCTTGTAACTTTTGTTTTTGACTGAAAGTCCATTTTATCTGATAATAGTACAGCTATCACAGCTCTCTTTTCGTTCCTACTTGCAAGGTATATGTTTTTCCATTCTTTTGCTTTCAATCTACTTGTATCATTGAATTTAAGCTGAGTCTCTTGCAGGTAGCATATAGTTGGGTCATGTGTTTTTTAAATCTATTCTACCAATCTCTGCCTTTTGACTGGAGAGTTTAATCCATCTACATTTAAAGTTACTACTGATAACATAAGACTTTTTCTGTCATTTCACTATTTAGCCTTTATAAGTCTTATTTTTCTTTACTCCTCACTTCTGTCAATTCTAACTTTTATATTTATTTGATTTTATTGTTTTGTACCATACTGAGTTCTTTCTCATTTCCATCGGGATATACTTTTTACCTCTTTTCCTTCTGGTGGGGTTAAATTTTAACATGCTAAATATATATATAAATCAATCATATTTGGTTTGATACCAACTTAACTTCAGTAGGTTGCACATATACTTTTCCTATACCACTGTATATTGGTTTGAATCTGTGGTGGACCCCAGAAAAGCCATGTCCTTTAATCCTCATTCAGTATTGCTGGCTGTGAGCTTTTTTACTGTTCCCATGGAGAGGTGACCTACCCAATTGTGGGTGGTAACTTTTGATTAGATGGCTACCGTGGAGTTGTAACTCTACCCATTTTAGGTGGGTCTTGATTAGTTTACTGGAATCTTTTAAAAGAGGAATCATTTTGGAGAGAGAGCAAGAGAGCCAGGAGATCCATGAGCGCCCACGCAGCCAAAGACTTTTGGAGATGATGAAAGAAAATGCCCCTGGGAGAGCTTTATGAGACAGGAAGCCTGAAGAGAACGCTAGCACATGTCACCATGTTCATCATGTGCCTTTCCAGTTGAGTGAGAAATCCTAAACTTCATTAACCTTTCTTGAGTGAAGGTAACCTCTTGCTGGTGCCTTAATTACAACATCTTTATAGACCTGTTTTAATTTGGACATTCTCACAGGCTTAGAACTGTAAATTTGCAACTTAATAAATTCTCCCTCATAAAAGCTACTCTATTTCTAGTATTTTGCATTCCGACACCTGGCAAACTAGAACAACCTGTGTGCCTCCATTTTTTTTTTTAAACCACTTATATCTTTATACATTGTGTGGCAAAAAAAAACTGGATTTTTTCTTAATTTTTATTCATTTTCATTTAAGCATCTGTAAGAAGTAAGAAGTGGAGCTAAATAGTAAACAATACAATACAATGATACTGGCAGTTATAATTTCCCAAATGGTTATGTTTATCACAGGTGTTTATTTGTTTAAGCTGCACTGAACCACTGTCTAGTGTCCTTTCCTTTCAGTTCAAAAAACTCTCTTTCATTTTATTTTTTATGTGAAAGAGAGTTTCACATAAACTTTTATGTCTGGTCTAATGGTGATGAACTCCCTCAGCATTTGTTTATCTGAGAATGTCTTAATCTCTCCCTGATATTTGAAAGAAGTCTCACATATAAAATTCTTGGCTGGCAGTTGTTTTCTTTCAGCACCTTAAGTATTTCAACCCACTGTGTTTTGCTCCTATGGTTTCTGATGAGAAATTGGCACTCAATCTAATTGGGACTCACTTGTAGTTAACATTTTGCTTTTCTCTTTCAGCTTTCAGAACCCTCTCTTTGTCCTTTGTGTTTGTTAATATATTAGTTAGAAACAGTTGTGTGCCCCAGAAAAGCCATATTCTTTAATCCTCATTCAGTATTGTAGGGTGGAAACCCTTTTGAGTGATTGACTCTCCCAGTTGTGGGTGTGACCTTTTGGTTAGATTACTTCCATGGAAATATGACATGCCAAATTGTGGGTATAGCTTTTTGACTAGATGGAGATGTGACTCTGCCCATTTAATATGGGTCTTGCTTAGTTGACTAGGGTCCTTTAAAAGGGGAAACTTTTCGGAGAAACCTCAGATACAGGTGCTTGAAGAACAGTTTCTTCAGAGCTGACAGTGACACGGATATTTGGAGATACTTGGAGTGCTGACAGAGAGAGCAGATGCCTAGACATGGGAAGAGCCCAGCAGACATCACCTTGTGCCTTGCCATGAGATGCTAAGTAAGCCAGACCCAGAATTGTGTTTTGAGGAGCTAAGTGAAGCCTGAGAGACGCTTAGAGAGGAAACCACTAGCACCAGAAGCTGGAAGCAATGGAACCAGGAACAAGAACCAGCAGACACCAGCAACATGCCTTCCCAGCCAATAGAGGTATTCCAGATGGCATCAGCCTTTCTTGAGTGAAGGTCACCTCTTGCTGGTGCCTTAATTTTGACATTTTCACAGCCTTAGAATTGTAATGTGCAACTTGTTAAATTTTCTTTTTAAAGGCTGTTCCATTTCTGGTATATTGCATTCTGGCAGCTTTAGCAAAATAATGTAGATTTTGGTACCAAGACTGGGGTGCTGCTGCTGTTTGCAAATACCAAGCAAGTTGAAACAGCCTTTTTAATGGATAAGAGATATTGGAAGAGTTGTGAGGAGCTTGATAGAGCAAGCCTAGAATGCTTTGAAGAGATTGTTGGTAGAAGTGTGGACTCTAAAGACACTTTTGATAAGGCATTAGTCAGAAATGATGAAGGTATCATTGCAAGCTGGAAGGAAGGCATTCTTTGTGGATAGATGGCAGAATTTGAGAGTGATGAACATGGATATTTAGACGAAGAAGAAATTTCCAAACTAAATGTGGAAAATGCAGTCTGACTTCTCTTTGGAACATATAGTAAAATGCAACAGGAAAGAGATAAGTTGAGAAATGAACTCTTGGATACAAAAAAAAAAAAAAACAGAAATTGATGGCCAGGAAATTTCTGGATTTCCAGATAGTGAGACCCTAGATAATAGTTCCTCACCTGAAGATTCAACCAAACATGGAAGTAGTGAGCCATTATAGGATAGCAAGGATTTGAGATAGAGTTATCCAGAATGGGTTTGTGGTAAGTCCTATTGTCTCATGGGTATTATCCCAATATACTGCATAGAAAACCAACAAGTGTGTTGTGGGATCTGTATAAGCAGAACCACTGCCATTCTGTACTAAACGGGACAGAAAAGGGACACATTGAAGGAGAAATGACTCCAGAGGTAGAACCATAGAAGCTAATATCTGAAGTCAAGAAACTTCTGGCTAGGAGAATGGACCCACCCATGCATTTGCAGGGGGTCAGTTTGCCCCAAAGGCAGAGAGTAGCCTCCCACTTCATTGTTCAGGAAGAGTTGAGCCACCCCAGGCCTTGTAGAGGCTGGAACGCATAAACCAGGGGTTGGGGTGAGCCTCGTTGCTACCCTACTGTTCTGGAAAGGTTGAGTGTGTGCCCCCAAAATGGCAGAGATCCCAGATGCTGTTGTAGAGGGTGGAGCCAGGAGAAAAGTGGTCTTTCCAATGCGCCCTAATGTTGCAACTCACCCTAGTATTTGGTGAGAGAGCAAGACTGCCGCATAGGGCCTTGAAAAGGGTGGCACTGTAGCTTTCTAAAGCCTGAGGATAAATGACTCTCACACTTTGAAATCCAGTGGAGTTTGTCGTGTTGGTTTTCGGAACAGTTTGGGTCAGGTGAACCCTATTTACCTTGAGATTTCTCCCCGTGTCATTGGAAGCATGTATCCCATGACTGTCCCTCCTTTGTATTTTGGCAGCAGATAACTTATTCTGAGTTTCACAGGTCCAGAGCCAGAGGAGAAATTTTGCTTTTGAACAGACCATGCCTATAACTAATTTTGATGAGATTTTTACAGTTTCTGACATTGTATCACATTTGTATTGTTACTAAAATGGCTTATAAGGCTTTATGATATTGTAATGGAATGAATGTATTTTGTATGTGGAAATAACATATCTTTTTTTGGGTGCCAGTTTGAATCTGTTGTCTATCCTGAAAAGCCATGTTCTTTAATCTTCATTCAATATTGCAGGGTGGAAACCCTTTTGAATAGATTCTCTCCATAGAGATGTGACATGCCCAGATGTGGATGTAACCCTTTGACTAGATTACTTCCATGGAGATGTGACACATGCAGTTGTGGATGTGGCCTTTTGATTAGATGGAGATGTGAGTTTGCCCATTCAAGGTGGGTCTTGATTAGTTTATTACAGTCCTTTAAAAGGGAAAACATTTGGGAGAAACCTTACTCAGTTCTAGACACTTGGAGAATAGTTTCTTCAGAGCTGACAGAGACATGGATGTTTGCAGATTCTTGGAGAGCCAACAGAGAAAACAGATGCCTAAACACAGGCAGAACCCAGCAGAGATCACCATGTGCCTTCATGTGAGATGCTAAGCAAGCCAGAATCTACAGTTGTGTCTTAGAGGAGCTAAGTGAAGGCGCACAGATGCTTAGTGAGGAAATCATTGACACCAGTAGCTGGAAGCAATAGAACTGGGAATGAGGACCGGCAGACACCTGCCACATGCCTTCCAAGCTGACAGAGGTGTTCAGGATGGCATCAGCCCTTCTTGAGTGAAGACAACCTCTTGTTGGTGCATTACATTTGACATTTTCACAACCTTAGAATTGTAATTTGCAACCTATTAAATTCTCTTTTTAAAAGCTGTTCCATTTCTGGTTATATTGCATTCTGGCAGCTTTAGCAAACTAATACAATCAGTATATGATTGGGTAGTTTTCTTCATGTTTATCTTGTTTGATGTTCCCTGAGTTCTCAGATGTGCATATTTCTGTCTTCTGCTAACTTTGGGAAGTTCTCTGTCATTATTTCTTTGACTTTTCCTACTGCTCCTTTCTCTCTTTCTTTTCCTTCTGGGCCTCCAATAATGTATATATTGTTGTACTTGATGATGTCCCAGAGGTGTCTTAGACTATTTTGTCTTTGAATTTTTTTTTTTTTTCAGGCTCCTCAGCCTGACTTGTTTCAAGTGTTGTCTTCAAATTCACCAGTTCTTTTTTTTTTTTTGCCAACTTCATTCTGTTCTTGAAACCCTCCTGGGCATTTTTCCTTATAGTCACCATGGTCTTCAAATCCAGTAGTTCCATTTGGTTTCTTTTCAAAATTTCTGTTTCTTTACTTAGACTCATATATTTTCATGCACTGCTTCCCTGATATCCCTTAGCTCTTCTCTGTGCTTTCCTTCATCTCCTTGAACATTTTTAAGGTAATTTTTTAAAGGCTTTGTTTTGGTATGTCCATATTCTCATCTTCCTCATTGTTGTTTTCTGGATTTTTGTTCTCTTCCTTTGCATAGGCCATCATTTCCTGTTTCTTGGCCTTGTGTTCTTTTTTTGCACACTGTATATTTTAATATTTTGAAGTGTTAACTCTGGGATTTCTTCTCTGAGATGTCTGTTGTTTGGTTTTGCAACCAGCTGGTGATAAGCCAGATATTTTTCTTGAGTTCAGCTCTCTTATCAGGAAGGTCTCCCTAAGGCACATTCAGTGTGCAGGGTTTTCCCTGTATTCTGGGCCTCTGTCTTGTCCTAGGATTTTCCTGGTTAGCTGTTTGTAGTTCCCTTGTTTATAGGGATTTTGTTGTCCCCTCTGTTTCCCAGGATATAGACCTCCCACTCCTAGGTATTTGAAGCTGGCAGCTCTTTGTCCCAGACTGTCCGCCTCTATAGTTTTTTACACTCCTTTCATTGTCTTGTGCTGCTTTTGCCTGGAAGACAAATTCTGGAAGGAGGGTCACCCCAGAGAGGAATTTCCTAGGCAAAACAGGGCCAAGGACCCACTGAAGTGCAGACTGGGTACAGAGCAGCTCTACATTGACTGGGACGGGATCCAGAAAGTGCTCCAAAAGCTTCTCCAATGGCTCCTGGTAGCTGAGCTTTCCTAGCCTGCTTGGCAAATGCAGCCCTTCAGCTAACTGTCCCCTGCATCCCTGATGAAGTGCTGTATCTTAAGTCTCCTCTGTCTCCGGGGAATGTGTAAACAATTGTTGTTGCTGCCTTCATTGGGCGGTGTTGAAACAAGGGCTGCCCTCTTAGCCAGGAACCTGTGATCTGAATTCACTAATCAAAAGCTGTGATCAGTGATCAACTGTACCTGTCCCTGTTCTTGGAGAATAGGATGTTTATGTCTCTTTCTATCACCAATGATCTAGTTGGGCTGGACCCCACTGCATCGTCCTGTCAGAGTGGGGAATGGGCACCGGTATCCGCCCAAGCAAAGAGACTAAGTTACGGTTCTCTACTGTAATATATCAGCCTCTCCTTCTGCTCTTCACTTTCTGCTGTACAGTGTTCTTCTGGCCCCTGAAGTTTTAGAGTAGTTGTTTCAGACAGTTCCTGCCTATTTCATTATTGTTTTGGTGGTAGGACTGATTCCAGGAGCTCCCTAATACACCATCTTCCCACCTCCTCCATTCTTGAGTGTATTTTGTACTTACAGTACATCTCAATTCAGACTAGTGGCATTTCAAGTGCTCAGTGTGGGTAGTGACTATTCTATTGGCCATCATAGCCCTAATGATATCCCGATAGTGTGATTTTAACCTAGCATCTTCTACTAGAAGATCTTCCATCACAGAGTATAGGGAAATAATACTAGCTCCACACCAGAAGACAGAAATGCGTTACTCATTCATGGTGAAAATGGAAGATTTAGGTGAGGAAAACATCAATAGCATTCATACTTTTGAGGGTGTTTGTGTGTTTGTTTTGCTCAGTAATTCATAATTCAAATGGGGAACCATGTATTTTACAAAGAAGCCTGCACCATGAGGTGCAGGATGCTTATCATTTTATTTACTTATTTATTTGTTTATTTAGTATGTATTTTTTAATCATAGTATTTTTACTATGTAGTTTTTAAATTTGCATTATTTTCTGTAATGTAAATCTGGTTAGATCTTTTTTATTCAGAATTGTTCTGTTGCTCCCCACCAGTGTTTCCCAAAGTTGCCTGGTGAATAAAATCACCTGGGGATTTAATAAAAATACTCCATGTCAGATCCCACCAGACCAACAGCATCAAAATATCCAGCCAAGAGGCTTGCATGTAGGTATTTGAACTACATGTCCCAGGCTGTCCTTATAAGTCAATTTTGAAAACTGTGGCCCATGAGATAAAATCTTTACTCCTTAGACTGACACATGGACTCCTTTCTAATATAGCCTATGATCAAAGCCTCTACCCTTCCAGGGTTCAAGGTTTGGCAATAGAGAAGCACTTGTTATGACATTCCTTGTTCTCTCCCATCTTGTGCCTATGTATGTGCTGGGCCTTCAGCCTAAAATGCCCTCCCCTGTGTGTCTGCCAGCAAACTTCCGTCAGGTTTACTCCCTTTGTGCTTACCTCATAAAACTCCCTTCTCATACCTCCTATTGCTCCTTTATATCTCTATTTTGAAGCACTAAAAGTCAGTAGCTCTCATCTGTTTGCATTGTGTGTCATCTCACTGAGAATGAGACTCATGAATTTCAGGTTGTTATTCATAATTTCTAGTAAGGAATCTGGCATGAGGAAATATTTAGTAAATATATTGTAAATGAAAGCTTGCTGGTACTGGTAATAATAAGATCTCCATCTGTTTCATGGTGGTCTGCAGAGTACAGCATGCTTTTCACTTAAAATATCTTATTTAATTTTTGCTCTAGTCTTGTGATATGAGTATTATTATTTTACAGAGATGATGTTTGAGAGGTTAAGTGACTTACACTATGTCATGTGATTTTTAGTAGGTGACACTAACTCCATCCTGGGTCCATTCCAATGCCATGCTGAAATCTGTACAGAGTTTAGGAGCATCATAAATCTTGGGTTTACATTTCTCATGAAATGGAGAAATGGCCTTTGCTTACTTCGTCCATTTGCTAAAATATCAAAGCTCACGTCTATGGATTTTTTTAGCTTCACATTTCTAATTTAAAAAAGTGTATTTCACAAAAGTATGCACTTGGTATTTATTTAATCAGCAGGTACCAAGATGTATAAATACTTACAGGAACAATAATATTGCAAACAACTGGTAGATACATATACAGTTTCATTGGTTGTTCTCTTAAAAACATTCCCAGTGGCTCTCACCTGTCTTTTGGGAATATTCTTTTTATCATTTGGGTAAAGGGACTGATAAAACCTATCACTCTTTTGACATCATAATGAAAATCTGACCAAACGAGAATGTAAAATTTTTGAGATGGTTTATGATGAAATGTTATGGTATTATTTTGTGAAATGATTATAATTATCATACCCTGTCTATCTTTTATCTCTTAATCTTAATCGTTCAGTAATATGTTAGAGAAACAACCCAGCTTTGACTCAAATTTTCTATGAAATGTTTATCAGTCTATGGACTCACAGAAATTTATTTTAATAATAGGACTTCCCATTGTCAGAATAGTAAGAAATGCCTGTTTCATCCTTTTCTAGGCAATTACATTTTATTTGGTATTAGCAGATTTTTATAGCTTACAGGAATGATTTCCATTTTTAAAAAACAGATTAGTTTCAGTAGTTTGAAAGCACACTCTTTTTGTGCGTTTTTGTTGTTGTATTACTGATACTGATTCATTCTGTAATGGTGTACTGGTAGGACAGAAATTAAATAAGTCATTTAAAAAACAATATATTTTAGCCCCAATTAAGACAGACATTATGATTATTTAGTTAGTAGTCCTGCTCTGAGATTTAAATAATGACTGCTTAGAGCCTCCCCAGAGATTGTATTTTCTGTCTAAAAGAGTGATTGTGTGGGAGTCACTATGATGACCACTCCTAAAAATTTTCTATACCATTCGAAATTGTAACAATTAATTACAGATGATGCAAGCCAGTAAGTAAATTTACTCTTCTGGCTTATACATATTTAGGACGAAATAAAAATTTTGAAGCAGGAGTTATTTTATGCATATGTTTTAAAGTGCTTGCCCATATGTTGTCTAAATTGATAAACTACTAAAAAACATTATACAGAGAAATGTGAAGAATTATTTTGTTGTTATTTTTATCATCATCGTCAAAAATGTCTCAACAGCTGAAATTTCATTGAACTGAATATAGCTGTATACCTTTTTTATAGAAGACCTATATGGAGATATAAATGTCACACAATCCACCCATTTAAAGTTTACAGCTCAGTGGTTTTTAGTATTTTCACAGGGAGTTCTATAACCATCGCTAATATAAACTTTAGGTCATTCTCATCACCCCAAAGAAAACTTATTATCTATCAGCAGTCACTACCCATCCTCTCCCAATTCCCCCAGTTCTAGCCAACCACTAATCTACTGTGTCTCTATACATGTGTCTACTCTAGGCATTTCATATAAATGGAATCATATAATATGTATTATTTTGTCACTTCATCTAATGTCTTCAAGATTTATCTATAATGTAGCATATATTAGTACTTCTCCCATCCTTGTTATGGTTGAATAATATTCCATGGTATGGATATACCATTTTTTGTTTATCTGTTCATCATTTAATGGACATTTGAGTTGTTTCTGTCTTTTGGTTATTATGAATAATGCTGCTTTGAACATTCATGTACAAGTTTTTGTGTAGATACATGTTATCATTTTTCTTGGGTATATACCTAGGAGAGAAATTGTTGGGTCAAATGGTAATTCTATGTTTAAGCATTTGAGAAACTGCCAGATTGTTTTTCAGTGTGACTGTACCATTTTACATTCCCACCAGCAGTGTATGAGGATTCCAGTTACTCTACATTCTCACCAACACTTGTTATTATCTGACTCTTTGATTATAGCCATCTAAGAGGGTGTGGCATGATATCTCATTGTGGTTTTGATTTGCATTTTCAGATGATTTTTGATGTGGAGCATCTTTTTGTGCACTTATTTGCCATTTATATATCTTCTTTGGAGAAATCTTTTGCCCATTTTTATAGTTTTTGTCTTTTTATTCTTGAGTTGTAAGGACTCTTTACATATATTCCAAATAAAGTTCCTTATCAGATATATGATTTGCAAATATTTTCTTCTTCTCTGTAGGCTGTTGTATTAGTTTGTTAATGTTGCCAGAATGCAATATACCAGAAATGGAATGGCTTTTAAACAGGGAATTTATTACATTGAAAGTTTATGTGCTTAAGGCCATAAAAATGTCCAAATTAAGGTGCATTAGTCAGGGTTCTTTAGAGAAACAGAACCAACAGGTGATGTCTGAAAATACGAGATTTATAAAGGTGTCTCATGCAGCCATGGGAATGGAAGAGTCCAAAATCTGCACAGCAACCACCTTCAACTGATTGAATTATCTCATTGGTAGAAGGCATGCCTTAGTTGATCACAGATACAGTCAAGCACAGATGTAATCAACTGACTGATGATGAAATACACCAGTCTTCCATTTATCAACCAGCCACAAAATATCCTTGCAGCAGCAGTCAGGCCAGTGCTTACCTGACTAGACAACTGGGCATAATCACTTGGCCAAGTTGACACCAGAACCTAACCATCACAAAAGGCATCCAGAGAAAGATACTTTGACTCAAAGAAGGCCAATGTGTGTCACATGGGAGGACATATGGCTGGCATCTGCTGGTCCTTGTTCAGTTCCATTGCTTCCAGTTTCTGATGCCAGCAGTTTCCTCTTTAAGCATCTGTGGGCCTTCACTTAGCTCCTGTGGTACACAACCCTGATTCTGGCTTACTTAGCATCTCATGGGAAAGCACATATTGACATCTGCTGAGCTCTGCATATCCAAACATCCATGTGTAGGCATCTGCTATCAGTGTCAGAACTCCAAGCATCTTCAAATGTCTGTGTCTCTTTCTGCTCTGAAGCAACTGTTCTCTAAGCATCTGCAAGTTAGTTTTCTCCAAAACGTTCCCCCTTTCAAAGGACTCCAGTAACTTAATCAAGGCCTACCTTGAATAGGCGAAGTCAAATCTCCATCCAATCAAAAGGTCACACCCAAAATTGAGTAGCTCAATCTCCCTGGAAACAATCTAATTGAAAATTACCATCCTAAAATATAGCTCTGGTCCCACAAGATTGATTCAGGATTAAAACATGGCTTTTCTGGAGTACATAATAGTTTCAGTCCAGCATATTCCACCCTTTGGACCCCTAAAAGATACGTTCTTTCCATATACAAAATACTTTTATTCCATTACATTATCACAAAGCCTTAAACCATTTCAGTAGCAATACAAATGCAATATGAAGTCACAAACAGAATAAAATCTCATCAAAGTCAGCTATAGGCATGTTCTGTCCTAAGGCAAAATTCTCCTCTGGCTCTGGACCTGTAAACCTCAGAACAATTTATCTGCTGCCAACATACAAAGGAGGGACAGTCATAGGATAAATGTTCCCATTTCCATAGGCAGAAATTGAAAGGTAAACAGGGGTTATTGGACCCAAACAGTTCTGAAAACCTGCAGGAAAACTCCATTGGATATCAAAGTCTGAGAGTCATTCATAGAATATGGTTTCATCATCCTCGGGGCTTTAGAAATTGGCAGTCCTACTCTGCCTACACAGCAGCCCTGCTTTCCAAATGCTGGGGTGAGGGTTGCAAGCCTGGGGCTCACCGGGCAAGATGACCTTTTTCTTGGTTCCACCATCTCCAAATAGTGAGGCAATACCTCGCCTTCTGCCATCTCTAGGGCACACATTTAACCCCCTTAGCACAAGGGGGTGATTGCCAGACTCCCTTAATCCCTGGTTTATGTACTCCACACTTTCTGAGGCCTGGGGCACCAAAACTCTTCCTGACAATGAAGTGAAAGGCCTACCCTCTGCTTCCAGGGCAAACTCACCTGCTCCACATGTATGGGTGGATTGGCTCTACTGGCCTGAAGTTTCTTGACTTCAGACCTTAGCTTCCATGGTTCTGCCTCTGAAGTAATTTTTCCTTCAATTTGTCCCTTTTCTGTCCCTTTCAGTCCAGACTGCCAATGGTTCCCATTGTATTTATATAGATCCCACAATACACTTGTTGGTTTTCTATGCAGTATACCGGGGTCATACCCATCAAATAATAGGACTTTCCACACATCCTTTCTGGATAAATCCATCTCCTGTCCTCACTTGTCCTATAATGGTTGTTATTTTGCTGCTTCCATGTTTGGTGAAATCCTTCATATGGGGCCCTATTCACTGGGTCTAATTTTCTGGAAGACAAGAACTTTCCTGACCATCAACTTCTGTATTCTTTGTACCTAAAAGTTCAGTTCTCAACTTCTCTCTTTCCTGTAACATTTTACTATAAGCTACAAGCAGCAGCCAGGCTGCATTTTCCACATTTAGTTTGGAAATTTCTTTAGCTACATGTCCCAGCTTACCACTTTTAAATTCTGACTTCCATACAACAGCAGTTCTCAATTTGGCCATATTATCTGCAGTTTTAAAAGGATCACCTTTCTTCCAGTTTACAATGACATATTCCTCATTTCTATCTAAAACTTCGTCATAGGTATCTTCAGAGTCCACATTTCTACCAACATTCTCTTTAGAGCATTCTAGGCCTTCTCTATCAAGATCCTCACAACTCTTCCAAATCTTATGCTTATCCATTTAAAAAGCCGTTCCAACATGTTTGGTGTTAGCAAACCATAACAGCACTCTACTTCTGGCACCAAAATCTGTATTGGTTTGTGAATGCTGCCAGAATGGAATATAACAGAAATGGAATGGCTTATTATGTTATAAGTTTAAAGTTCTACGGCCATAAAAATGTCAAACTAAGACATCCAGAGAAAGATGCCTTGACTCAAGGAAGGCTGATGTCTATTACAAAGGACGACACATAACTGACATCTGCTTGTCCTCATTCCCTTTCCATTGCTTCCACTTTCTGATGCCAGCAGTTTCCTCTTTAAGCATCTGTGGGCCTTCACTTAGCTCCTCTGGAACACAACCCTGTGTTCTGGCTTGCTTGGCATCTTGTGGAAAGGCACACATTGACATATCCAAACATCCATCTCTAAGTGTCTTCTCTCTGTGTGAAACTCTAAGCATCTTCAAACATCTGTTTCTTTCTACTGTGAAACAACTGTTCTCCAAGCATCTACATCTGAGTTTCCTCTAAAATGTTTCCCCTTTAAAGGCCTTCAGTAAACTAATGAATACCTACTTTGAATAGGCAGAGTCGCATCTCCAACTAGCCAAAAGGTCACCCCCACCACTGTGTATGTCAGTCTCCATGGAAGAAATCTAATCGAGGGTTTCCACCCTAAACAATAGGTCTGGCCCCACAAGACTGGATCAGGATTAAAACATGGCTTCTCGGGGTACATAATAGTTTCATACTGGCACAACTGTCTTTTCACTTTCTTGATAATTATAGCTAAATATCCTGTAGTCAATTCATCCTTTAGGGTATTATATCTTCTGAGAAGCTTACCCACATTCTGGATCAGTTTCCTCTCCTTTTCCTAGAGCATGCTGGTGTGTTCCTCTATTTTAGAACTGAACACAGTTTATTGAAATGATCTGTTTAGGATTTTGTCTTCCCTATCAGAAGAAGCTCTGTCTTACAAGTCTTTGTATCTCCATTATCTGTGGTCCTGTCTAACACAAGGTAGGTGCTCAAAAATTGTTTGTTCAGCTAAACTGAACTGAACCTAGAGTCTGAAAAAATTATCTAGGTCAATATTAACCCAAGAAAGTTAATAGAAAGGACTGTCCTTAAAGAAACTGGAGGTGGAAAGGAAGCTGCAGTCCCTTTTACAAAAATAAGGCTCAATATTTTCTGGAAATTAGCCCTTCATGTTGTTTCATCAGTGCTAGCGCTAATGATTTTGAGTACTCATGATGACAATCAGTGGACCTATTGTGGGAGTCTTAGTGTAGAGCTCAGTGCAGCTTTCATTTTAGTCATTTATTCATGTCTCTAAGAGTCTTTCAAATTTTTCAGTGCCCCTATGTGGCTAGCTCAAAAGTAGTGAAGTTACATTAAAACAGTTACCCTATGTGCAGGGAGGAGGGAAAGTGACATCCTTTCTCATGCTGCCTTGTGGCTCTGGTGGTATAAAGAAGCCTAATGTTTTCTTTTCCTAGCAAGATAGTTGTTTTGTTTTTTTTTTAATGCAATGTTATTGAGATATATTCACACAGCATACAATCCATCCAATGTATGCAGTCGGATGACTCACAGTATCATCACATAGTTCATCTCTACATTCTCTTTTCTCATCATCACATAGTTGTATATTCATCACCATGATCATTTTTAGAATATTTACACAACTTCAGAAAAATAAATCAAAAGAAAAAATCCCATGCACCCCACCTCCCTTACCCCTCTCTCTCATTGACCACCCATATTGCAATCTACCCAATTTTTTTAATCCTTTATCTTTCCTATTATTTAATTATTTTTGTCTTTATTTTTCTACACATATGTCCATACCCTGGTAAAGAGAGCATCAGCCACAATATTTTCATAATCACATGGTCACATTGTAAAAGCTATATAGGTATACAATTGTCTTCAAGAATCAAGGCTGCTGGAATACAGTCCAACAACAATTTCAGATACTTCCCTCTAGCCCCTCCAATACACCATAGGCAAAAAAAGGGATATCTGCATAATGCATAGAATAACCTCCAGGATAAACTCTTGGCTCTGTTTCAGATTTCTTAGCCACTGAAACTTTATTTTGTCTCATTTCTCTCTTCCCCTTTTTGGTCAAGAAGTTCTTCTCAATCCCATGATACCAGGTGCCAGCTCATCCCCTGGAATCATGTCCTGTGTTACCTGAAGTCATGTCCCATGTAGGTGGAGAAGGCAGTGAGTTCACCTGCCAAGTTGGCTTAGAGAGGGAGGCCACATATGAGTAACAAAAGAGGATCTCTGGGGTGGCTCTTAGGCATAATCATAAATTGGCTTAGCTTCTTCTTTGTAGGAATAAGTTTCATAGAGATGAGCCCCAATATTGTGAAGTTGGCCTATTAAATTAGTTGTCCTCAATGCTTGTGAGAATATCAGGAATTCCCCAAGTGGGGAAGTTTAATATTTCCTCTTTTCTCCCTTGTCTCCTAAGGGGACATTGCAAATACCTTTTTATTCTCTGCCCATATTACTTTGGGGTATATTGGGGCATCATGCTAACCTGTATGAACCAATAAGATCTCACTCCCTAGTCAGGATAACATGTAATTATGTTGTTTGAAGAAACTGACCATAAAAGTAAAATTAGGTAGTATGCTACTGTTCTAGTTTGCTAGTTGCTGGAATGCAATATAACAGAAATGGAATGATTTTTTAAAAAGGGAATTTAAGAAGTTGCTAGTTTATAGTTCTCAGGCCAAGAAAATGTCCCAATTACAAGTCTATAGAAATGTCCAATCAAAGGCATCCAGTTAAAGATAGGTTCAAGAAGGCCAACGAAGTTCAGGGTTTCTCCTTTAAGTGAGAAGGCACATGGTGAACACAGTCACAGTTTCTCTCTCAGCTGGAAGGGCACATGGCAAGCAAGACATCGTCTGCTAGCTTTCTCTCCTGGCTTCCTGTTTCATGAAGCTCCCCGGGAGGCATTTTCCTTCTTCATCTCCAAAGGTCCCTGGCTTGTGGGCTCTCTGCTTCTCATGGCTATGTCATTCTTTTCTGCTCTCTCTGAATCTCTCATTCTGCAAAATGTTTCCGCTTTTTAGGACTCCAGTAAGCCCATCAAGACCCACCCAAATGGGTAGAGACACATCTCGCCTAATCCATTTTAACAACCACTCTTGATTGTGGGTTACATCTCCAGGGAGATGATATAGTTACATACAGTATTGAATAGGGATTATTCTGCCTTTAAGAAATGTGATTTTGATTAAAACATGGCTTTTCTAGGGTACATACATCCTTTCAGACCAGCATAACTACCAAAAATTAAAATTTTGCATGAAATAGACATCTTTTCCTTTGGTCTCACACAGAAGTTGAAGTGTTAAAATGTAGACCATATCACCCTTTACCCTGTATTCTGATTTACCTTAGTCCTATCCAGATCAGCTTCATTCATATCTCTACTTGAAATCTGATCATTTTTTTCACCATTGCTCTGTGGGGTACTGCTTACTTTCATAGCCTAAGAGCTCTAATGCTGAGTCTCAGCGGTCACACAAATACCCAAATTTTGAGGGAACAACCAAGTTATACACAAATAGCTCAGCATCTCAGAATTTAGAAAAAGCAGTTACAACTCCAAATAGATGTGACTGCTATAAGAGCTTACAATCTAGGAACCTTTAAAATAGGCCCCAACCTATGATAACCCATGCTCTCAACTTCAGTTCTCTGAGTTTGTGTATTATAGTTAGTCCATAGGAGTGAGGCATGATAAATATGTCTTTTTGGTTTTGACACATCATTCAACATACTGTCTTCAAGGTTCATTCGTGTAGTTGCATGCCTCACAACTTCACTCCTTCTTGCAGCCTCTCCATTGTATGTATACAGCAGAGTTTCCCCTTTCATGCCTCTGACAGTGTACTCTTAGGCCACCTCCAACTATTGCACATTGTGAACATTGCTGCCATAAACACCAGTGTGAAAATGTCCATTAGTGTCCCCACTCTCAGTTCCTCCAAGTAAATACCTAGCAATCAGATTGCAGGATCATATGGCATCCCTAAACCTAGCCTCCTTTGGAGCCACCACACTGCCCTCCATAGGGGCTGCACCTCTCAGCTAACAGTGAATAGGCACATCTCTTTCTCCAGCACTTGTATCTCTCGGTGCAGTTTTAAACAGTTTTATTTGCACATAATATGATCCAATCTAAGTAAAAAGTCAGTGGCTCCCAGTATAATCAATAGCCATGCCTTCGCCACCACATCTGTATGAGAACGTTTCATTTTCTTCTGAAAGTAAGCCCATATCCCTCACCCATTTCCCTTGCTATTGATATTTAGTTTGGGCATATTGCTTTCGTCATCTTCAGTGGAAGCATAATATAATATTACTGTTAATTGTAGACCCTAGTTTGCATTGATTGTATTTTTTTCTGTTTATCATCCCATTTTCAATACCTTGCAATGTTGACATTCATTTGTTCTCCCTCATGCAAAAACATTCTTATATTTGTACATTTAATCAATATCATTCTCCTTTCTAGGCATTGCTAAGTTATACCCCAGTAAGAGTCTCAGTTTTTATCCTCTGTCTTTCCTTCTGGTGTCATACATGCCTCCAGCCCTTCTACCTCAACCATACTCATGTTCAGCTTCATTCAGTGTGGTTATATTGTGCTGCCATTAGACAATATTTTCCATTTCTGGATCTTTACGGATCAGTCTGCTTGAACATTCTATACTCCTTCAGCACCAAATGCCCATTTCTTTCCCCTGATAACCTGTGTTCTTAACTTTAACTCTCAAAGTTCATTTGTTAATGTTGGTTCATATTAATGAGGCCATATTTTTGTTCTTTTCTTTTTGGCTGATTTCACTTGGCATATGTTCTCAAGGTTCATCCACATTGTTACATGCTTAATGACTTTATTCTGTTTTTCAGCTGTGTAATATTCCATCATATGTATAAACCACAGCTTGTTTGGCCACTCTTCTCCTGCTGGACTTTTGGGCTATTTCCATCTCTTGTCAGTCACACTGCTATAAACATCAGTGTGAAAATATCCGTTTACATCCTTGCTTTCAGTTCCTCTGAATAAGATACCTTGTAATGGGATCACTGGATCATATGGCAGTTCTGTACTTAGCTTACTGAGAAACTGCCAAACTGCCTTCCAGAGCAGTTGTACCATTCTACATACCCACCTGTGTGTGCCTGTGTCTCCACATCCTCTCCAGCACTTGTCATTTTCTGATTGTTTTTTTTTTATTGTGGCAATTCTAGTGTGTATGAAATGATATCTCATTGTACTTCTGATCTACATTTCCCTAATAGTGAAGCTGAGCATCTTTTCATACGCCTTTTAGCCATTTGTATTTCCTCTTCAGAAAAGTGTCTATTCATGTCTTTTACCCAGTTTTAGATTGGATGGTTTCTTTTTGTTGATAGAGTTGTACAATCTCTTTATATATTCTGGATATCAAACCATTCCAAACATTGTCTCCCATTGCATAGGCTGCCTTTTTAATTTTCTGACAAAGTTCTTTGATGCACAAAAGTGTTTAATTTTGAGACCCTCCCATTTATCTATTTCTTTTTTCATTGCTCGCATTTTTGATGTAAGGTCTAGGAAACCACCTTGTATCATAAGATTTATAAGATATTTTCCTACATTTTCTTCCAGAAGTCTTATGGTCTTAGCTCTAATGTTTAGGTCTCTGACTCATTTTGACTTAATTTTTGTATAGGGTTTGAGATATGGGTCCTCTTTCCTTCTTTTGCATATGGGTATCCAGTTCTCCAAACACCATTTATTGAATGGTTGCTCTGCCAGGTTGAGTTGGCTTGACTACCTAATCAAAGGTAGTAGATTTATGAACGTTCTATTTGATTCCATTGGTCAGTCTATCTATTATTTTGCCAGTACCATGCTGTTTTGACCACTGTAGCTTTGTAATATGCTTTAAAGTCAGATAGTGTAAGACCTCCCATTTCATTTTTCTTTCTCAAGATTTTTTTTTTTTTTCCTATTTGGGCAACCTGCCTTTCCAAATAAATTTGGGTGTTGCTTTTTCTGTTTCTGCAAACTAAGTTGTTGGGTTATCTTTGGTTTTGCATTTAATCTATGAATCAATTGTGTAGAATCAATGTCTTAAGTATATTTAGTCTTCCAGTCCATGACCACAGTAATGCCGTTCCATTTATTTAGGTCTTCTATGATTTCTTTTAGCAATTTCTTGTTTTCTGTTTATAGGTTTTTTGTGTCCTTAGTTAAATTTATTCCTAAATATTTTATTCTTTTGGTTGCTATTGTAAATATAATTTTTTTCTTGACTTCCTCCTCAGATTGCTTATTGCTAATTAATAGATACATTACTGATTTTTGGTTGTTGGTGTTGTACCCTGACACTTTTCTGTGTTCATTTGTTAGCTCTAGTCGCTTTGCTGTAGATTTTTGGGGATTTTCAACACATAGTATCTTGTCATCTGCAAACAGTGAGAGTTTTACTTCTTCCTGTCCAATTTGGATGCTTTTTATTTCTTTTTCTTGCCTAATTCCTCTAGCTGAAACTTCCAGCAAAATGTTGAATAACTCTGGTGACAGTAGGCATTCTTGTCTTATTTCTGGTCTTAGAGGGAATACTTTCAGTCTTTCCCCATTGAGTATGATGTTAGCTGTGCATTCTTCAAATGTTCCCTTTATCATGTCAAGGGAGAGCCTTTCTATTCTACCCTTTAAATTGTTTTCATCAAGAAAGGATGTTGAATTTTTTCAAATGCCTTTTCCGCATTAATTGAGATGATCACATGGTTTTTCCTCTTTCATTTATTGATGTGGTGTATTGCATTAATTGATTTTCTTGTGTTGAACCAGCCTTGCATACCTGGAATAAATCCCACGTGTATCATGGTGCATAATTCTTTTAATGTGCAGCTGGATTCTATTTGCAAGTATTTTGTTGAAGATTTTTGCAACTGTATTTTTGAGAGAGATTGGTCTGTAATTTTCTTTTCTTGTAGTATCTTTGCCTGGCTTTGGTGTTAAGGTGATGTTGCCTTCATAGTATGAGTTTGGTCACTTTCCCCTTCTCTTCAATTTTTTTTGGAAGACTGAGCAGGATTGGTGCTAATTCTTTCTTAAATGCTTGGTAGATTTACATGTGAAGCTGTCTGTCCTGGACTTTTCTTTTCTGGGAGCTTCTTGATGACTGGTTTAATGTCTTGTGATTGGTTTGTTGAGGTGGTCTGTTTCTTCTCGAGTCAATGTTGGTTGTTCTTGCTTTTCTAGAAAGTTGTCCATTTCATCTGTGTTGTCTAGTTTATTATCATATAGCTGGCTGCTCATAGTATCCTCTTATTACCTCCTTTATTTCTGCAGTGTCAGTGGTTATATCACTTCTGCCATTTTGATTTTATTTATTTGCATCCACTCTCTTTTTTGTTTTATCAGCTTAGCTAAGGGTCCATCAATTTTGTTGATTTTTCTCAAAGAACCAACTTTTTGTTATGTTCATTTTCTTTTATGTTTTCATATTCTCACTTTCATTTATGTCTGCTCTAATTTTCATTATTTCTTTCCTTCTGTTTGCTTTTGGGTTAGTTTGCTGTTCTTTCTCTAATTCTTCCAGCTGAACAGTTAATTCCATGATTTTTGCTCTTTTTCTTTTTCTTTCTTTCTTTCTTCCTTTTTTTTTTTTTCAGGAGATAGAGTTTTTATTTTGTCTTGTCTGAATAGAGATTTGATTGGCTCTTGAATGTTGCAGAATGGAGTGAGATTATAAGAAAGCACAGTATGTAAAGGTTTATTCGGTGTAATCCTCCCCCTCATTTTCATCTTCACCATCAACTGACAGACCAGCATACTTGCCTTCAGAACTGAACTTAGAAGCTAGATTTCCTTCGGTTTTCCTTGGTTCAGGTGCAGATCTGGAGTCTTGATCCTTTTTGCCATCTTTCCTATCAGACTCCTTTTTAGTGGTCTTTGCTCCCTTCATTTCCTGGACCACAGATGGAGTTCCCACTTTGGCCTTTTGGGATGCTCACCCATCTACTTTGTTTTCATCTTTTCTTGCTGGTCCTTCCTCAGAGGATTGAGCTGAAGGTACTTTTCCACCATTTGTAGGAGATTGCTGCTCTGTGTCTGAACTCTGCACTCAAATAGGAGGATTAGAACTTCACTTCACCCAAACATTCTTTTGGTGGAGAGGCTGGCATTACCTTTAGAGGCTGATCAGATTTGTGAGGATTAGAAGTTGCAGAGTGATGGTCTTTTTCCTTACTGAGTGTTTCATTTTCCAGAGATTTCTTGCTTTCTCTCCTTCATGCATCCTGATCTGAGTTACTTCTGCCAGATGTGTTGAAGGTGCCAGTCTGTGATTACTTACTTCCTGTCCTTGACCATTCCCATTCCTGAATTTCTTCACTTCGCCAACTTGGGTGTCTTTCCTGAGGCCACTGTTCTAGTTTTGGCTCATCCAGCTGATGCTGCAATTTCTCCTGTTCCTTCTGTAGCTATTCTTCTACTTCCCATTCTCTAGCAGCTGTGTCAACAGGCTTTGCCTCTCCAAAGATGGAAGCTGCTTAACTGGACTGGGAAGTGCTAGCAGAGGAATCATCTTCCTTAGGAGTACTCTGAGGCTTTAGTTTCAGTTTGGGTCTTTGGGGAGTGGGAAGCACCTCTATTATCAGACCTATAATCATCTTGAGAGTAATCATCTCTGGAGCTCCATAACCGATTAGTCTGTCATATCAGTCTTCATAATGATCCCCGCCTCCTTTGTAGTCATTGTTCCTGCAGTACCCACTACCAAATGCTCTTCTGCCGCTGCCTATCTGGAAGTCATAGCTTCTATCATATTCTCTACTGCCTTGGTCATCATAGCGATCCCAGCCCCCATATTGATCTATATCCCGGCGTGGGCTATCATAATAACCACCACGATATCCTTCATGATACTGATCTGAATTATAACAATCAGGATATTTGTCCCCAAAGCTATCATCACCTCTTCTAGAGGGGTACTCGTCAAAGCTGTCTGTGGCAGGATGGGCCCTCCAGTCTGTATCTGTTTTGCCAGAATCCCGATTTCTATCCCAGCCAAAAGAATGATCATCTCTCTCTTTATCCTGTGCTCGATCAGTAACGTCCACTAGAATTCTCCTCCTACCTAGAGACTCATTGTTGAGGCTCAGGGCCCTCAACAGGGACTCCAGGTCCTCAAACTCTGTAAAACCAAAACCTTTAAATCTCTCTGGATTGCTGCGTTCATGTGGTAAATGCACTGCACTGATATTTAATCCACTAAGGAATTCTTGAATGGAGTCTTTTGTCACATCATAGGGCAGGTTCCCTAGAAAAGCAGTGTAGAGTGGCAATTTGGGAAGATGGCCACAGTTGATATTGGGTTTCTGAGCAGCCCATGGAGCAGTGGGAAGGATGGAACAGTCAATTGGAGGTGCCCTATATACATCGTTGTCACTATTGTACCACATGGTTGAAATATTTCCTTCCAGGTTGTCTGTTTCATCAGTCCAGTTGACTGGTTTGGGATCATAGGTGCTTCCTCCACCGGTCTCCCCATCCTCAGTCAGGAAGTCTGTTAGGGAGATAGTCTTCCCCTTCTTATTCTTCTTTTTCACTGAGGCTGCCATGTTCGGAAAGGGAGAAAGAATGCAAACAACCCTGATGAGGCAATCACTTGATTATAGTGGGTACATCAGGCTGGGAGATGCAAAACTGGGCTGTTTTTTTGTTTTGTTTTGTTTTGTTTCCTTTATTAATATAGGCATTTAGGGCCACAAGTTTCCTTCTCAGCACCACCTTTGTGCACCCCATAAATTTTGATATGTTGTGTTTTTTCATTTGCCTTGAGATAGTTACTGATTTCCCTTGTAGTTTCTTCCTTGACCCACTGGTTGTTTTAAGAGTGTTTTTGTTATAGCTTCCATATATTTGTGAATTTTCCGGCCCCCTGCCTTTACTAATTTCCAACTTCATTCCATTATGATCTGAGAAGATGTGTATCATTTCGGTATTTTAAAATTTATTGAGACTGCTTTGTGACCTAGCATATGGTCTATCCTTGATAATGATCCATGGAAACTTGAGAAAAATGTGTATACTGCAGTTGTAGGGAGTAATGTTCTGTGAATGTCTGTTAAATCTAGTTCATATATCATATTATTCAAAATCTCTGTTTCCTTATTGATCCTCTGTCTAGATGTTGTATCCATTGATGAGAGCTCTGTATTGAAGTCTCCAACTGTAATTGTAGAAGTGTGTACTTCTCCCTTCAGTGTTGTCAGTGTTTTACCTCATGTATTTTGGGGCACTCTGTCTCAGTGCATAAATATTTATGATTGTTATGTTTTCTTGATCGTTTGTTCCTTTTATTAATACATAATGTTTTTTTGTGTTTTTTAATTGTTTTATATTTTGAAGTCTAATTTGTCAAATATTAGTGTAGATACTCCCACTCTTTTCTGGTTGTTGTTTGTGTGAAATATCTTTTTCTAACCTTTTACTTTAAACCTGTTTTTGTCCTTGGGTCTAAAGTGAGTCTCTTATAGACAACATATATATGGGTCCTATTTTTTAATCCATTCCACCAGTCTGTATCTTTTGATTGGGAAGTTTTGACCATATAATATTTAATATTATATCTGTATTGGCAGTAGTTTCTTATCCCATTGTGTCTTTTGCATTTTATATGTCATATCTTTTTTTCCTTGTCTTTTTACTTAAACTGGTAGTCTTCTTTTCTACACTGTTCTTCATATTCTCTCCTGTCTGTTCCTATCTGCCTGTAGTGCCCCCTTTATTATTTCTTGTAGAGCCAGTGTCTTACTCACAAACTCTGTCACTGACTGTTTGAAAATATTTTAAACTCCTCCTTGTTTTTGAGGGACTGTTTTGCTGTGTATAGAATTCTTGGTTAGCAATTTTTCTATTTCTGAATGTTAAATATATCATACCACTGCCTTCTCACCTCCATGATTTCTGCTGAGAAATCTGCACATTTGATAACTTCTTATCAAATTTACTTGTATGTGATGGGTTGCTTTTCTCTTGCTGCTTTCCAAATTCTGTTTTGGTCTTTGACATTTGGCAATCTGATTAGTAAGTATCTTGAGTAGGTCTGTTTGGATCTATCCTGTTTAAGATACGCTGTGATTCTTGGATCTATAATTTTATACCCTTTATAAGAGATGGGAAATTTTCAGTGATTATTTCTTCCATTTGTCTTTCCTCCCCTTTTCTCTTCTCTTGTCCTTCTGGGACACCCATAACACATATATTCATGCACTTCGTGTTGTCATTCAATTCCCTGAGACCCTGCTCATATTTTTCCAGTATTTCCCTATCTGGTTTTTTGTGGCTAGGACTTCAGATGTCTTTTCCTTTAGTTCACTAATCCTTTCTTCTGCCCCCTTTAAATCTGCCGTCATAGGTCTCCATTAATTTTTTTTATCTCTTCTATTGTGCCTTTCATTCCCATATAGTCTGACATTTCCTTTTTCAGACTTTGGAGTTCTAATTCATATTCACCCAGTGTCTTCTTTATATCCTTCATCTCTTTTGCCATGTCTTTCCTCAACTCATTGATTTGATTTTTGATGTGATTTTGCATGTCTCTTCAAGCATCCTTAATTAGTTGCTTCAACGCCTGTATCTCATTTGAAATGTTGGTTCTTCCTTTGCCTGGGCCATATGTTCAATTTTTTTAGTATGATTTATTATTTTTTGCTGGTTCCCAATCATTTGATTTCCTTAATTAGTTCATTCTGGAGGTCCTTTTCACTCTCTTACCTAGGGTTTTCTTTTTATTTTACTTTGTTCTCTGTCTTTTCTTTGGTATTCAGTTCTATTTATGATAAACTTTTAGCATGGCTTGTGTTTAACTGATCAGAGTTTTTCAGCTCCTGTTTTTCTGGTTCTTACTTCTGCCTGTTTGCAACCTTTCTGTGAGGAGGGGCTCCTTGGATATGATTGACCCCAGTCAGTTTTTCGCATTCCAGACAGGCCCATGACTCAGAAAGAGGATGTGATGATCAGTATCAGGTTATTCTGGGAATGAGACCCAGCTGATTATCAGACTTTTATATAAAGCCGCTAGACTCTTCTTTTCCTGTCCTGCTCAGGAAGTGCTGCTTGTCAGTCCACAGCTCCCCACAAGTGTAAATTAATGTTTTGCATTGAATTCTCAGCAGCCTCTCCCTGCCCTTGGTTTGGCTAAGACAGAGGTTGAGGTAGTTGGGGGGTTTAGGTTGCTTCTGTTTTCCAATTCCAGGGGCCTGAATTCCCAGAATAAGAGCTGCTACTTTAGCTGGGCCCTGCCCCCCTTTTCTTAGGGAAGATAAACACTTTAGGGGATTATCTCTGTTCACCTGATTATTTTATCTCTCAAACATACCTTAATTCTGCCCTTACCCAAGACAGTGTGGAAGTCTGTGAATGCCAGCAGTTGTATGAGTTGTCAAGAAATGAAAAATAAAAGAGAGAGAGAGAGAGAATGAGAAAATAAAGCCCCTTTCAGAGGTGGATCCTAGGTCCCTGGGTTTGCCAACCAAGAGCTGGATTTAGTACAGGGGCTGTATATGTCCCTAGATTCTATGAGTGCCCTTTTCTTGGGGCACAGTCCGTTTACAGTACTTTGTGCTGTCCAATTCAAAAAGTCTATGTTATTGCTTTTTTATCAGCCCCAACCTCTCTCTGCTAGGGGAGGGAGAGAACTCCTTGTTCCTTTACTGATTACTCCAGGTTTGTCTATCCTCCAGGCCTGTTTTCAGCAGTTCCTTTACTGATTACTCCAGGTTTATCTATCATCAGGGCTTTTTTCAGCAGTCTAAATTTGTTCATTAATTCCACAAATAGAGCTTGGTTGAGGTAACTTCCTTGTACCTAGTAGGGTCTATTCTGTTTCCCTCAGGGAGACTTCCAGTTCTGTGTGGGATCTCAGCAGTCCCACCCATTTCAGACTGGTGTATGATGTCTGTCTGGTCACTGAAGTTCCTCTAACAATTGTTCCATACAGTTCCTGGCTATTTCCCAGCTGCCCTGTAGGACAATTTCACATCTCACTATGCTGCCATCTTCTTACTCCTCCCATGATATTTTTTATGGTATTTCTTTTCTCTTGATGTTTTTTCTTGTGATCTTTTTGAAATTATTTCTCTAAATTAAAAAGGAAATTGCTTTGATTCTCCTCCATTCTTTGGAGTATATTTTATTTTCTCACATTGATACTCTTATTCTGTCCCTCTACATTTTCACTATTGTTGAAAACACTGCAAGTGTTCTATTTTAATTGCAAAATTACAGATAGCATGAAGTAACAGTTACTTTAATGAGAGTAAGGCTTTAATTGTTTAAATACAATCCTCTTTCTCAGAACTTCCTTCTTGACTTAAAAACCCTGATTGAAGCAGCAAGAGAGCATTTAAGAATGAGATCCAAGAAGGTAGTCATATAATTATTGGGTACCTCTAACTAGAGTTGTAAGTAAAAATTGTGTGATGCAAATGCTCTTGATCACTTTTATTTCTTATTTTTGTATTTTTGCACCTTTTTTTTTAAGAGAGAAAACTAATTGGCAGCCTTAAGTGATTGATTTATTTTCTCTAGCACAGTAAGATGTGCTAAAATCACTACATCTTGAAAACCTTACTGGAATTTCTGAACGAAAAATACCCCCATCCTTGATTTTTTTTTCTTCTTTATGAAACAAAAATAGCTGTGTATATGTAGAGGAAAGAGTTTGGGAGACATGCTGATTATAACACTGTATTGAAAAGCACTTACTTTGATTGACTAAAAACCGGATGCTGTTCTTTGTGGTTAAAAGCTATATAATGTTTTCACTTTGGCGTTTTCTATACTTCTATTAGATTTCAGATCTCCCATCTAGAGCTGGAGAAACCAGGAGAGGATCTGGAGAAATACTTCCTTGTCTTCTCCCAGGATGCCCCAGAAATAGTGTTGCCTGAGACATGACCTTGCTGAGGGCACAAATCTTGTTTCAGTAGTTATTGTATCTTTTTTTTTTTTTTCTGAATATAAGCCTGGTATGCAATAGGTACTCAAAAATGTTGGATGGATGGAAGGAGGGTGGGAAAGGAGCAAAGAGACTGACAGACCTGGGTCAGAGGAGGTCTTCCCTGTGCACCTTACTAGCTGGGGTCCTTAGATGAAGTATTAATCTCTTTCAGGCTCGGTTTCTTCTTTATAAAATGGAGATAATTCTAGTACTTAACTCCATAGGGTGTAGAATAAGAAGCAATGGATTATTATTATCTCTTATTAAATCAGGCAAATTTCCTGACTCCCCATTCAGAACTTGACCATCATTCTGTTTAGGAGCTTGATTAAGCATGGTCATGTTTATGCATATATTTTGTCAGCTCAGTCCTTTTGCTATGGGAGAGGAATAATAAGACGTTCAGAAGGTGGTGTTGATTTCTACTAACTCCACTGAAGTTTGATTTAGCCCTCACTATTAAGGAATATGCACGGACATTAAAAAAGATGAAATGTATGTTTCCACTATAAATATTCTTGTCTTTGGAGGTTAGCCCTGAGTCTTATAACAAAAACAAGTCCCTAGTTAGTAGATACTGTATCTCACTTTCCAAAGACACATGTTTTACTGTTACAGGCATTTACAAGTATTTTTAAATGATGTATTTTTTTCCTTTTGTGCTTTGCTAATCCTAACTGACTAACCTTAACTTTCCCAATGTATTAAAATTATCAAAGGATTCTTTCAGGATTATGTATATTGACAAGGCTGTTAGTCTGAACAATGTGTAAAAAGTGAAGGCCAAGTGAAGAGGCCTTAATGTGAACAAAATACTAAAGTAGAATCTTGGGATTGTCCTGTCATGAATGGCTTATTTGGAAATAGAAGGAAGTTATTTTTAGGCTCAGCATCATTATAAAACCTGAAACTGTGTGTTTTACAGACTAAAAATTTATGCACTAAGTAAGAATTACCAGATGTCAATCTCTGTATATGCCATCTGGGAAATTGTGTAGTGGTTCAGAATCTGGAAGAAATGATGTTTATTTCTTTGCCATTCAAACTCAAAAGGAATAGTTGAAGTAAAATATTATTGAAAAAGATTATAGTGTACTCAGTTACCCAAATATGTCACATGCTACGAATTGTTATCTGAAAGACTAATTTTTTCCCTTATGATTCCTTGTGTGTTTGTGGCATTGCCAACAAATCATAAGGGTATTTCAAAGGGTCAGAAGATATCTTGTTTAACAACCTAACTTGGACATAGCAGTCTAATAAGAGTCCAATGCAGAACTAAATATAAACAAATTCATTCTTTTTATCTTGCACATACCAACACACCTCAGTAATTTTGGGAAAATCACTTAAATGGATTCTCTTCTTTCCTTAGAAATTCGAGCTCAACTAGTAGAACAACAAAAATGCCTGGAGCAGCAAACAGAGATGCGGGTTCAGCTTCTCCAGGACCTGCAAGATTTCTTCCGGAAAAAAGCTGAAATTGAGACAGAATATTCTCGGAACCTAGAGAAGTTAGCGGAAAGGTTCATGGCAAAAACAAGAAGTACTAAGGATCATCAGCAATACAAGTAAGAGAGACAACTCAAATTCACCTTCCAAGGTGATATCTTACCTTTTTGCCATCTTTATTGGATTTAAATTTTTCTATTTTTGTCTAAGCTATTGATTGGCATATCCCTATGGATGAAAGCAAAGCTCTTCATTTATAATTTATGGTCAACAGTTTACTATATTTTAAACTAGTAGTATCTTCCTGACATTTCTCTTTCCTATAAATATATATTTATTGAAAACTTCAGGAACAAGAAGAAAAGGTGTTCATAAAATTCTTGATATGGGAGTTGCTGTCTGCTATATGTAAGTGTTTGAAAGAGCAAATTTAAAATAGCTGCTTCTTCAAAGCAAAGACCTCACTTAGGGTTTTGTATTGATTCTTTAAAAAAGTAAAGTTACTTAAGTTTAGGGCTCTCCTATCATGTTTGTGGTCATTGCAATTGAGACCTACTTAAAACAGGAATCATTTGGTAAAATTCTTATGTGTGGACATAATTAAAACTTTACATTAATTATACTTCCCTCTTTAAAAAAATACATACAAGTTTTTTGATAATGAAAGTTACTTTTTTCTCCAAAGAAAGAGACAGACACCTAAGCAGGTAAGTCCAGGGCTAAGTGAAGATGCCACAGACAGAGTGGAATTTCATCTGTGTTGGAGGTGAGGAAGGTGTTCACATGAACTAGCAATACCGGAAGTGTTGAGAAATAGATTAGGAAAATCTCAAAGACGGGAGATATTAAAAAGGCAGTACATGCTCATTTTTGGAAATGCAGCAGACTAGGTAATCTGAAAAACACTTCTGTCACAAAGCTGGAAATATTGGTTAAAAATAACAGATATCCTTTTAAATATACAACTGAACTCACAGGAAAGTAAGGGAAATTTCCAGGGGCCAAAAATGGAAAAGGGAACCAAAAACTTAAGTGACAACCACATCCATGTGGGGACAGGAGATGAGGCCTGCATAAGGTAGAGCGGGAGTTGGGACGGAGGGCTTCCCCATGCCCATCCCCATTGCCTGCAGTTAGTCAGAGGAGCTATTATTTCAGGGAAAAGATCTCTATCCACCTGCATGGGGAGACAACAGGAAGGTCTGTGTTCACTCTGGGCTCCAGATTGGAGGGAGTTGTGAGGAAGTGCGTCCTTGCCTTCACCAGCGGCTTTGCAGTTCCATTTTACCCCATGTGTGGCCTAGGATCCTACATTAAAAGGAGGGTGATAACTATCTCTGGGGTGCTTTTGCAGAAGCAAATACAGAATTGTCTAGAGGACCTCATTCTCAGCTTGGAATAGAGGACACCTTTTTTTTTTCTTATGACTTTTACCTCTAGTGTTGATCCAGCATAGAAATAAATCTCAGTGATGATTCCCAGATTGACTATATGTCAAATGAACTTGATAGAGACTGAGGATGGAAAGATGAGAATGAAGCCAGTGCAATATTCACAATTATACCAACTGTCCTTTGCTAAAAGCAGTTGCAAGTAAGTCAGCCTGTTCATACATTCCATAAACATTTTTGAGTTCCTTATGTTTTCTGTGCTTAGTAGTCAGTTGTAAACTGAAAGCGCAGAAAGGCCTATGCACATTAGTCTGACCCCTTTGTGCATCAGATGCCACTTTTTGCTTCTCCAGGTTTGTTCAGTAGTTTTCTTCAAAAGATAAGCCCTTGGAATTTCTTAGACTTAAGTAATTTTATTACAAAATAAAGGAGTGAAGGTAAGATAAATAAAGAGTCTATGGACAGGACAAAGGAGGATTAGGAAAATCTCAAAGGTAGACTTTTTTTTACTAAAGTTAGACAGACCTGGGTTAAAATTTTGACTTCGCTGTGTAACTTTGGCCAAGTTACTTAACCTCTCTGAGCTTTGGTTTCCTAACTTGTAAAATGTGATTTTTTTTTTATGACCATTAAATGAGAAACATGAAAAATCCTTGCTATGATAGATTGCTGGCACAGGGTATGCACTCAGTATCCCTTCTCCCCCTCACCAAACAAATCTTCTATCGTCAGCATTATACCATCACCAGTCATGTAAGGGTTCTGATACAGTTCTAGAACACTCATTGTTTGAATAGTCCTTGGCATAAAGATGGTACTGCTTAATGGAAAGACTAGGGCTTGGCTCAGCCTCCCTGGGCTCACACGCTATCTCTGACACTAGCTCTGGTGTTTAAAAAAATCACCGCACCTTGCTAACCTTTCTTTACCCTTCTCCTTGATAGACTGGATATGAAAAACTTTTGCCTGAAATGATTGTGGTGAAGATGAAGAAGACATAATGTCTGTAAAGTCCTTAGAATACCCCCTGGATAAAACTAGTTAACTTTATAGTGCTTGTGTATTCAAGCATTATTGTACACATTTAAAAATATATATTAACTCAAATAATCCTCATAGTTTTCCTGTGAAGTAGATACTATTATTTTACCCATTCTACAAATGAAGTAACTATGGCAGAGAGGTTAAAGTCATTTGCTCAAGATCACATCGTTAGTAAGTGGTAGACTTGAGATTTGAACCTAGACAGTCTAGCTCCAGAACCCAGGCTCTTAACCTCTTCACAACTTCTCACAGTACGTTCTTAGCAAATGATAGATACTGTGTTATTATTGATATTATTATTAGAGCAGTAATAATAGCTAATGTTTATTCAGTGAATGAAATAACATTTATTTAAAACCTACTCTGGGCAGGGTGTTGAGGATTCAAAGAAGAATGAAATGTTTTCAGAAAATTTACAGGCAATTTGAGCATAAAGGATACCCATAAAAGCTAACATAAGGTAACATTTTTTTCCATTGATAGTAGAAGGGCCTCAGGCCTCAGATGACTGCAGTAGAACCTGCCCCTTGCCCTGTGGCTTCAAGAAACACAAGGGCTTCCTAAAATGAGGGATATGATTGTTAACATGCCGCCAGGGAGGCATCTCTTTTAGGTGCAAGTGCTCAGAGCCTAGATTAGAGGTTTCTACCTACCCCCTCCCCCAACCCGATCCTGCTTCTTGTTTCCATCCTCTGTTTCTTTTTCCTTTGACTTGATGTAGTGTATAAATCCTGAGTCTGAGAGACTTACTGGCAGAAAGACCTGACTTATTTCTTTCCTAACTTAATTAACATTCAGGTGTCATAAATGACCATGAATAATAGGAGGATAATATGTCTGATTAAATGGAGCTTGTGTTTCTGAGTTGGAATAAACATTCTGTACTGCTTTACCATTTGATAGTTTTTTAAAGGAAAAGCAAAGCAAACAACTTTGTTCTTTGATTATGTTATTTGCTTTTTGTTGTTTGGGAAGCAGTAACATCTTAGTCTAATTGTTTTTGTTTGGAGTTTCTTAAGATTTTTGAGAATTCTCCCATGTGATTCATATTCACTTTTAACTTTACTATCTAAAATAAAACAAGAAGCAATTATAAATCTGCACTCATTTGATGGGTTTAAACAGGACATGTGAAAAGTCATAAGCTTGCAAACTTCTTGGTTCTATTCATGAGACTTGAAACAGTGCTATAAAGTTCTGATTCCTGGGAACACTTTTTGGGAGGCTGGAGGTTATAGATCAGGGGATTAATAAATAACCCCAAATTTATGTCCCTTGGAAAGCATAGCTAGCCAATTTTTTTTCCGACAACAGACTGAACATTCAAAGCAGACTTTGTGCACAGTGGCGAACCACAGTCTGTCTGTGAGACAGTAGTCAGTAGGTTTTTATATAAACATAAATTGCTTTCTTCAATGAGATGTTTTAAACCAAGGGCCTGTCTGAGCACTGCAAAAGTTTAAGTCCCATGCTCTTGTCAGGAATGTGGGTTTTAACTGGTGTTCTTGGTCCAAGTTTTTCCTTCCAAGCCTGGGAATTTACTGGCTTTTTACCATCTACAGACTGGAAGGCTGTTCTGCTGGCCACCGAGTGTCCAGATATGAGAAACACCTGAAGTCAGAAAGAACAGCAACAAAATCTGTCTGTTGTGGCTCCTTAGTTTGCTTTGCATACTTCACTCTGCCGATTGGGGCTGCTTTGGAATTGGTGGTCATTCTGTGTTTCTTCATTTCGTAGGAAAGACCAGAACCTCTTGTCCCCAGTGAACTGCTGGTATTTGCTCCTGAACCAAGTGAGGAGAGAAAGCAAAGACCATGCAACCTTGAGTGACATCTATTTGAACAATGTGATTATGCGGTTCATGCAGATAAGTGAGGATTCCACCAGGATGTTTAAAAAGGTAAACTGCATAATTCTGCCCTATCATGCTTTCCTTTAACTGCTTTACCTATAACCAGGACTGAGAACTGGTGTCGATTAAGTACCAGTTAATGTACTGGATACAAAAAACTTTTGCCTGAAATGATATAATGTCCAATTAAATAATTTGGTTTAAAAAATAAATAATTAATTACCAAATAAATAATTTTGGTAAAAAGCCAATTAATATTTTAAAGACAGAAAATAAAAAGTTAAACCTGAGCAGGCATTCAAGCAGAGTTGTAAATCACTAAATATGTGACCTGTCAGCTGAAATTTGGAAAATAGGATGTGCCTGTGTATTGTATCTCCATCCCTAGAAATGAACTACCTGTAGTTATGAGAAATCAAACCAGAGAGGAAAAGGCCCAGATTCTGTGTTTGAGGCTCACACTGCTCAGTGATTGTGAAAAACAAGATAATCACGTGTATTCTCTCTCAGAAAAAAAAAATGTTATCTCTATTATTCTCAGCAGTCCAGCAGAAGACACTCTAAGAGAGCCCTAGGAAAAAAATTCCGCAGGACCCAGAAATCCTGCCCCTTGCACACCAGAGCGCTTCCTCATACCAAAAGCCATTAAACAATGGGAAGTTGGTTTTTAAAACTTTTGTGAGTGTTACTAGTCTCAGCAACTCCCCAGGCAGTTTTTTTTGTACATGTGTATTTGGACATTTTTGTGGAGAACAATAACAAAATTGGACCCTTTCCTTTGTAGAGAATGCGCTTACTTATACAGTTTTTATGTTTGTAGAAAAAGGGATTTTTTTTCCCTCTCAGCTTTGTACTAGTAGTGTTTGGTGCTTATATTAATAGCTTTACTTCTATTCAGTAAGTAATTATTAGTCTCAGAAAGTAGGGAAGAAGCACCCTGTGGATTAATGGCGTATTTATGTTTTCCAAGGGGCCCCTTAAAACAAAGATGTAGTGTTAAATCAGGCCAGCTGGAAAACTTCTTAGTCACATTTGATGTATATACATTAGATTTGATTTCTGACCGAAAAATAGAATTTAGTAAACTCTAAGTTATCATTTGCTTTATTAAATAGAAAAAAATATTTCAAACAAAGGAGAAATTCTAAAAATTGGAAATTAAGGATCACATTAATTAAGAAGTGATTAGGTTTAGAGATGTCCTATGTATCTTAAATGGTAGGGATTTGTAAAAAATAGTTTAGACTGGGTTATAAAAGTAAGGTTGAATTTTCTTGTATGTCAACCCTTTTGTCTGAGAGTTCATTCAGTTCAATAAGTTCAATAACCTCTGAGCAAAAGACAGTGTTGGGTACTGAAAGGCTGCATAGGTGAAGAAAAACTAGTCTTTGTGCTTGAGGAGGCCACATTTTAACCAAATTTGGAAGACACCATACGATGCCTACCAGTTGTAGAGGTGCTGACATCCACTCATCCAGGACTTCTGTGGCCAGCACCATGATTTAATTCATCTATTTATCCGTTCAACCAAACCATCTGTAAAATGCCTGGCTGGGGAAGCAGACTTAAAAGGCATATACCTGGACAGGCCACAGTGGCTCAATAGGCAGAGTTCTTACCTGCCATGCCGGAGACCTGGGTTTGATTCCTGTTGCCTGCCCATGCAAAAAAAGAAAGAAGGCATATACCTGCTACAAGGAACCAATCACAATAATTAACAGTCACCACTGTCCAGCCCTCTGGATGCTTGAAGGCTAAAGTAACCCAAATTGCAAGGGTCAGGAAATTCCTCAGAGAAAAGAGACCACTTAAACTATGACTTGTAGCATAAAAAGTTCATTAAGCAGACAAGGACAGTTAGCTGTTCTAGAGAGGGGACAGTTTGTGCGAAGGCAAAGGGGCATTAGAAAGCATGATGTATTCAGGGGAAGCAAAGAGTTTGATGTGACTAGACCAAGGGTTTCATGGGAGTGAATGATGGGATGTGAGGCAAGAAAGGACAGCTATAGAAGAAGAAACTTTGAATGTCTTGCCAAGAGGTAAGAATTTGTATCTTGTGAATCAAAGTCAAGGACTTGGTCAAAGTTGATCAGAATTTAAGCCAAGAGTCAAATGGACTTGGATTTGAACCCCAGCTCTTCTTACTTGCTATATGATCTTGAGAAATGATTCAACTTCTCTTCATTTGCTTCCCCTTATCCATAAAATAAAAAGGGTAATATTAATTATTTGTATCATAATTTGTGTTCCCAGAAAAACAGACTGAAACAGAAATATACATGCAGGAGATTTCCTGGGGATCGCCCACCACTTTCTCTAAAACAGTGAGGGAGGCAGGATTGGGCCAAGGGAGAAGTTGAGTCTATGAGCCCTGGAGCCAGGATGGCTCTTTGGAGCTAATTGTTTTATATTCAGGTAAAGAGGCCTAGCCTTTGTATTCCAGTCATTGGATTTGGGCTACTCTCGGGGAGGGGGTAAATAATCTTGAGGTAAAACAGCTTCATTTGGTGGAGGGTAATTCCCAAGGGTAATTCCTGAAGGTAATTCCCAGAGGATCTCAATTGTGAATTTCAACAGCCAGCAGCCAATACTCCCAGTAATTGGGGGATAGAGTTCCTGGCTCTCTTGAAAGGGGATTTGGGGAGTGAGTACAGAGTACACATACACATACACACAGAGAGACACACACACACATACATACCTGCTTGTTTGTTACATAGCAGTTTTCTTGTTATCTGAATTTTCTGGGACTCATAGAATCACAGTCCTTACGAACTGCATGTTTAAATAGGGCTCCTAGTTATTTTGGCATTTAGAGGGAAAATCCTCCAAAGATTCTTGAATAGTCTTCTAACTCTTAGTCATTGCTGACCAACTGGAAAATTAATAGTCATTACTATTACAGGTATCAGATTCTATCTTCTTCATACAGACACATCAGATTGCAGACCTCACATTTCCATCCATGTTTATTGGTGGAAAAAGAAAGAACAAGAGGCACAGAGGGCTAAAGGGAAAGTCTGCAGCTTATTGAAGAACCAGATTAGCCCATTAGACACATTTGCTGTCTGAAAGAACAGGAAGCCAGAATCCAAGGCCAAAGAACTTCTTGTCCTTTTAGATAAGAAAGCAAGACTAGTCTCTTGTGCTTTTTTTTTTTTTTAAATCACCAGCCTCGCTCTTCTGTAGCTCTTCTTCCTTTGTCATGGTTCCAAAAGGCTATTTGCTGTCAGAATTAAAAGAAATGATCAGTAATTCTGAAATAACCTTTAGAAACTCCCATGGAATCCTTAGTGAACATAATGCATGTCCTTTTGGGAACTTCCTCACTTTTCAGAAATGTCCCTACATTTGTATGGAGATCCAGATAGATTCTGGGTGCTATCATTTGATGTGTTTGGAGCAGATAATTCTAGGAATGCTATTGCATTCAAGTGGGTGTAATAATCAAGAAGACACTTGTAGGAATACTTAATCCCATACACAGATATAGGTACGAGCTTCAAGACTTTAATTTAAATAATGTCAGAAGCAGTTGTAAAGATATCCAGTTGCCTAAGCTCAACAGAAATTTTTCAGTGGGTAGGAAAAATGAAGCTTTTTCAAATGATAACCAATTATCTAAGCATTGATTGTTTTAGATTTAAGCCTTTGGAGCTATAAATAAAGCTTATTGGTCAGCTTAGCATAGCGATTCAGCTTTTAGTTTCTGAAATCAGATGTATTTTGGGTATGAATCACTTTTAGTAGCTTGTGTGGACTTGGGGGTATTTCAAAACCTCTCAAGCCTCAGTTCCTGCATCTATAAACTAGGAATACTAACATATTTCATATACTTGTTTGGAGGATTCATGAATCACATATGGACAGCCCAGTGTGTGGACTTTTTAAGTCCTAAGTAACTTTTACCTATTATTTTAGTTTCCTAGGTTGCTGAAGCAAATACCATGAAATGGGTTGGGTTAAACAGTGGAAATTTATTCATTTACGGTTTTGAGGTTATAAAAAATCCAAATCAAGGCATCATCAAGGTGATGCTTGCTCCCTGAAGACTGGTGCTCTAGGGCAGACTGCTGGAGATTCTTGGTCCTTAGCTTGTCACATGGCTAGGCATATGGCCACCTCTTCTGGCCTCTCTCTTCTGTTACAGGTTCTGTTGAATTTCAGCTTTTTTGCTTCCTGTGGCTTTCTCTCCCTGTGTCTGAATTTCATTCTGCTTATAAAGGACTCCAATAATAGGATTAAGACCCATCATCATTGAGGTGGGAAGCACCTTAACTGAAATAACCTCATCAAAAGGTCCTACTTAACAATGGGTTAACACCCGCAGGAATGGATTAGGTTTAAGAACATGTTTTCCTGAGATACATACCGCCTCAAACCACCATAGCTACTCATTTTTATTTATATCATAAACACTTATTCCATATCCCTGCAATAATCATGTTATGTGAAATTACACAAGGTATTATATTAAATACATTCTCATCCTAAAAAGATTATCTGGTACACTGTGTGATAATCACATCTAGATCATCATGGTTTATTTGTTTATCATTTATTATGAAGTTCTAAATCATATTTGTAAGTGGACTCAGAAATGCCCTCATACATCATTGCATATAGCCAAATTAAAATTTTGTCCTCAATTTCAACAATTAATGGGAAATCAGGGAATAATCAAGTGAATGCCAGTGTTGCTCAACATTCCATGCCTTTAAGGTCTCCCACAGCCCGTTCACCTGGAGAGCCTCAACAGTGAGGCTTCAGTGGTTTCTTTGATTCATTCAATAGAAACAGGTTTTCATTTCCTGACCTTCCATTAGGTATAGACAATACAAACATAGATGGGAGAGAGTCTGCTTTTACCCCCTCACATTCTCCTTTACCATTTTAAGAAAAGGTCAGTATTTGGGGACTCTTCTTTCATATGATTTTGTTCCATTATCAGCCCTCACTTCTTTCTCAGAGAACTAAGACGTGGTGTTTCCCTGTTCTTGAACCCTGCCTCCCAGTCATGAGATTTTCCTGCCTTCTTTCCATTACTCATGCTGAAAGAGAGTGTTCTGCATCTGAAGCCAGCAAATGTGCAGTTCATAAGCTGCACATAAAAATGTAATTAATGTCAGCAGTCATAGTTGTAGGAAAGGTTACAGCCAGTTTGCGATGATCACTTTGGCTATTTGAGCACCTTATCACAAAATCTCCTTTACCAATTTTAAGAGTGTTAGTAGAAGTATGCAGCTTGGAAGGAGCACCATAAAATGGTGACATTTGAATATGTTAAATTATCTTTCTGTGTTTTGAATTACCTTGAGGTCTGTTGTTTCTCCATGGATTGTTTCCAAATTATCAATGTTTTTATCCTTTCTTTGCAGACCATGTATAATATATTTTGTTTCTTCACCAATAATAAGGACATTTATAAGCCATCACTTACAAGTTTTAACAGTGCATCCAACACTGTGCTCTGCATTTCTGATACATCATTTCACACAGCCACCCAATGAACAGATGTTATAATCCACATTTCAGGGAAGAGGAAACAAAATGCTCAGAGATATAAGTTGCAGAGCCAGGCTAGCTGGTATATAGTCTTGCTTTGCCCACATCTTAGATGGTTCATAGCTACCCTGGACTCTCAGAGGTTTTGGTGGGTTTTTTTTTTGTTTTGTTTTGTTTTGTTTTGGAGTTGTTACTGGATGCATAAGTCAAAAACCTTGAAAATTGGGAAAACATTGTCCTTCTCCCTATTTATCCTCATGAGCAGCCTAAAAAAGAAAATTCTGAAGAATGATATTCCTGGGATGAGGCAGCAAAAAGCTTGTCAGTCATTCTGAACTATAGGCAGGAAATCAAAGCAGCAGCAACTGGCCATGATCTACTGAGAATTACCCCAATTTGTCATAAATACTCTAGGTTATCAGATTCAGACCCACAAGAGTTAAAGTAACCCACTTTTAGTATTACCTTTGTAATCCAAAAGGAAGGAAAGAATTCTATTAAGATTTGGAGTTTTGTAGACACTTTAAAATTTTGATCAGAGTCAATCATATTCTATTTAAATACCCCAATGGGAAAGAAAGAAAAAAAAAAAGACATTTCTGGGGGAAAAAAGCTATACTTTTAAATAGACCATTTACAATAAGTTAATATTCAAACAGACTCTTTAGTATAGGTTAATAAAAAGTGCTGTTATACTACAACTCTCTAAGATTCTGACCTTATTTTATTTTATTTAACTAGAACTTTATTATTTATGCTTTTCTCCCAAGCTACAGGCATTCTTTAGTCTGGCATTGAAATACACAACTACAGAGTTTAGATTTTTTTTTTCAGGCATGTAATTACATGAACAATAAATTAACTTTCAAGCTCTTTTATAGTTAAAGTGACTCTAATATTTTCAGGGGAAAGGAGTCCCAAGAATTTTGTGTTCTTTAAGAAACTGGTATATATAAATGAACTGCTATACGTTGAACTAAATCTTTTTTAAAATTATTTTATTAAATTTTTAAAAATATAACAACAAGCAAACAAAAACATTCTTAACATATGATCATTCCGTTCTACCTATATAATCAGTAATTCACAATATCATCACATAGTTGCATATTCATCATCATGATCATTTCTTAGAACATTTGCATCAATTCAGAAAAAGAAATAAAAAGACAACAGAAAAAAATTCATACATACCATACCCCTTACCCCTCCCTTTCATTGATCACTAGCATTTCAGTCTACTAAATTTATTTTAACATTTGTTCCCCCTATTACTTATTTTTATTCCATATATTTTACTCATCTGTTGATAAGATAGATAAAAAGGAGTATCAGACACAGGTTTTCACAATCACTCAGTCACATTGTGGAAGCTATATCATGCAATTATCTTCAAGAAACAAGAAAGTGCAGAACACAGATCTACATTTTCAGTCAGTTCCCTCCAGCCTCTCCATTACATCTTGACTAACAAGGTGATATCTATTTAATGCATAAGAGTAACCTCCAGGATAACCTCTTGACTCTGGAATCTCTCAGCCATTGACACTTTATTTTGTCTCATTTCATTCTTCCCCCTTTTGGTTGAGAAGGTTTTCTCAATCCCCTGATACTGAGTCTCAGCTCATTCTAGGGTTTTTCTCAGTCCCTTGATGCTGAGTCTCAGCACATTCTAGGATTTCTGTCCTACGTTGCCAAGAAGGTTCTGACTTTATTTTGAAGAAAAGGTACATACGTTTTAAAAAATCTGAAAACTACCAAGCTATATATATACACAGAAAAAGTCTTTCTCTTTTTTTACAGTGAAAATATATATTCATTGTAGAAATTTAGAATATATGAAAAAATATAAAAAGGGAAATGATTACCCACATTAACACTACCTACTATTAATATCTTAGACTATATTTTTTCAATATGTATATGGATAAACATATATGTAAATATACAAGCATAGATACATAATGCTTTTTTACAAAATTGAGATTTCATTGCATATAGCTTGCTAACCTGCTCTTTTTCCATAAAATATTGTTAGCATTTTCCATGTCTCAAAACAGTCTTTCAAAATAGGATACTTAATGCCTGCATAGTGCTTCACCCTTTGCATGGCAACATTATTTCCTTGTTATTGGACATTTAAATCTTTCACACATTCTGATATTTTTTTCTTATACCAAATTCCTTGAAGTAGAATTTTTGGGTCAAAGGATGATATTAGAATTTCATGCCTTGGGTAAAATCTCCACCTTTTACCTTTCTGGGGTAATGATGGTCATGACTATGATTTACCAATAAGTAATTTATTTCCTGAAAAATAAATTGACTATTTTTTTAAGCAGAGAGCTGTCATGTACAATTTAGTGTGATGATGCAACTGTAGTAAATAATATACGACTAACCTTTTCAAGGCATTTCAATGCAGTGTAGCAGAAAATTTAAATGGTATTCCAGTGGCCTTGAAGGCAGTTTAATTATTGATGGGGGCCTGGATAAATAAGTAAGAATAATTCAAGCTAGCACTTCTATCTCGTTCTCTTGAGTTTTATCAACCCTGTGCTTACCTCATTTTTGTATAAATAAATCAAAACCTTTCTTACATTGATTTAATTTTCTGAAATATTTTAGAAGATATTTGTAGTTTGTATTTATAAATTGCTTAACAGGATGGTTGGCACATAGTAAGTGCTCAATGAATATTAGTTGCTGCTACTGCTATTTTGGATTTACACTGTTGCCTTTAATACTTAGTAGCAACAGGATGTGTGTGATTGGGCTGGCTATAAATTTACCAGATGAGTTGCATAATAAGAGCTTCTAAAGTTCAGAAGCTTTATCAAAGAACTTTAAAGACATCTAGTGTTCCCCCAATGGAAGGAGAAATAAAAAGATTAATACAGTGTATTAGCTAGCATTTTCTAGAGAAACAGAATCAGCAGGAGATATGTATAAAATTTATAAAACTGTCTCACGTAATTCGGGGGATGTAGAGTCCAGGGTCTGTAGGGAAGGCCACAAGCTGGCAACTCCAATGAAGGCCCTCAATGAACTCTCAGGAGAGGCTGGCTGGCCAAAGCAGGAAGAGTGATTGTCTAAGTCCTCCTTAAAAGCCTTCTGTCGATTAGATTAAGTGTCACTCAGTGCAGAAGGCAATCAGCTCTGGATGCTGCCAATGTAGTCATGATTTAAGTTCATGAAATGTCCTCATAGCAACAGACAGGCCAGCGCTTACCCGACCAGACAACCAGGCACCACCACCTGGCCAAGTTGACACACGAACCTGACCATGACATACAGGTTTCAGTAAGATTAATATAGGTTCTTTCCTGCCTTTTCTGCTTAATATAGCTATAAAACCTAGACAAAATGCCTGGAGCAGCTATATGAAGACTCTGAAATGTAAATAGTAGCAGACAGATTGGCAAAGAAGACCAGAATTCAAAATACCATTGAACTGGCAATAAATTTCCCATTTTTCCTCCAATATCCACTAGCCTTGACTCATGGCAGTTTGAAACCCAGAAGTGGGCATTGGACATAAATGTAGATAGCCCTGGGAGAAGTCCTCTTTTTTTGCTGAAAGTGCATCAAAGGAAGAGCAAAGAAAATATTCCATTTTTCTTTTCTTTTCTTCTCTCAAATTTTGTCATGCCTCATTCCCCAGACAATCCCCCAAGAGCAGCAGCTGTAGTGGCAACAACAGTGAGGAAGCAAAACACCTAAAACTCTGAGGGAGAGGAATTTTCCTCCCCAGAGAAGAAGCTGTGGCCCCAAGGAGATGAATGATCACCCATTGTTTTGTTTTCTCTCTGTCTGGCTACTGCTTGGCCCCAGAGGAATGCATGAAAAGTTTGTGGCAGAATGGAATAAGTAAAGTACAAGAATTCTGGTCAGAGGAATGACAAGGGGAGTCCCAAGGAACCAAAGAGTTCTGGGAAGGTTTCAGAGAGGGAGGAGATTGGGAAAACAATCCCATAAAGTCCTTTATGAACTCCTGGGCTCACCCCCAAAGCTGCACATGCATATGTCTGATTCTAAACAGTATTCCTACCTAAAATTTTGAAAACTGACATAAGAGACTGCCAACAGGGTTTCAGACTGGTTCCTGGGTAGAGCACGTGCAGGACAGATCCACATAGTAGAACAAAGGTGTTGAAAACAGAACTGATATTAAAACCACAATCCAAAAAGGGCTGATCAGATTTGTATCCTGAATCCAACCAGGTTGATTTCCTATGAAAACAAAAATACCAGCATTCTCCACCTAATTTAAACAAGACCCAGAGTCTCATAACATTCAAAATATTCAGAATACAATCCAAAATTATTTGACATACAAAGAACCAGGAAAATTTCAATGTACACTGGAAAAGACAATCAACAGACATCAATGCTAAGATAACACAGCTGCTTAAATTACCTAATATAGACTTTTGTTTTATTTTATTTATTTATTGTGGCATAACAATAGCATAAAATTTGCCGTTGTAAATGTAATGTACATTTACAAATGGCATTGATTACATTTACAGTGGCATTACAATTAATTACATTTACATATGGCATTAATTACATTTACAGTGGTGTGCTACCATCATCTCCATCCATTACCAAAACTTTTTCATCACCCCTAACAGAAACTCTGTACCCATTAAGCAATAATTTCCCATTCTCCCTTCCTCCCCCAGCCCCGGTAACCTCTAATTTGCTTATTCTAGAGATTTCATGTAAGTGGGGTCATATAATATTTGTCCTTTTGTGACTGGCTCATTTTAGTAACATAGACTTTTACTTTTCTTTTTTTTTTTTTTTTCTTTTACATGGGCAGGCACCGGGAATCGAACCCGGGTCCTCTGGCATGGCAGGCAAGCATTCTTCCCTGCTGAGCCACCGTGGCCCACCCAGTAACATAGACTTTTAAAGCAATCATTATTAAAATGCTCTAAGAAGTAAAGGCAAACACTTTTGAGTAGAATGGAACGATAGTAAGTCTCAGCAAAGAAATGGAAGACACAAAGAATAGCCATGGAAATTTTGGAGCTGAAAAATGCAATGAGTGAAGTAAAAGTCTCATTGAATAAGCTCAATAGCAGAATGAAGATAACAGAGGAAAGAGTCAGTGAACTTGAGGATAATTAATATGAACAACACAGATAAAAAGATTGAAAATAATTAACTTCAGGGACTTGTGGAACAATACCAAAAGGTCTAACCTGTGGGACACTACCAAAAGATCTGAATGGAAAGAGAAAGAGTGTGGTGTAGAAATAAATCTTTGAAAAAATAATTGCAAGAAAACAACCAAATTTGGTGAATGACCGAAATCTACACATTCAAGAAGCTCAGTGAAACACAAAGAAACCCACAGCAGACACTTCGTAATTACACTAAAGACAAAAAAATCTTAAAAGCAGCCAGAGAAAACTTATAGGGAGCAACAGTACAAGTGAGTGCACATTTCTCTACCTGCTACATGCCAGTAGCATCTCACCAGTTATGACATCCCAAAGTGTCTTCAAACATGGCAAAATGTCCCATAGAGGGCAAAATTGTGCATACACACACATCCAGGTTGAGAATCATAGAGCCAAATTAATTAAGTCCCCCTAAATAAGCTTATTTTTTTAAAAAAAATAAATTATCCAATTTTTTTTAATTTTGGTAAAGTATACGCAACATAAAATTGGCCATTTTAAGTGAACAGTTCAGTAGCATTAATTATACTCACAATGTTGTACAAATATCATCATGATCTATTTCCAAAATTTTCTCATCATCCCACAGTTAGGTTAGTTTTTAAATCTTAGGTTGATAACTCTAAATGAAATTCACAAACATGGCATTGATCAGAAGGCAACAAGTCCCTCATCTCCAATAAAGACAAGTAAAAACTAAAAAAAAATGTTCACTGCTGGAGGTATTCAGGTTTGGTTATTTGTAAAAGACAACATTTAACAAAGAATCCTTACTCCGTCTCATCAAGAAGTAAGTTGCTACCTTAAGAAGTCAGTGAAGCGAGAACATTTCCTACCAAATGTTAAAGTATCTGCAGTTGAGATGAACAAATTCCGAAGTAATATAAGAACTGTATTCTGGTTGTTCTCCAAGGTTTTGTACTAGTTGAAGACCGTGTTTAATTCCACATGGTAGGTTTCTAAAAGATTTCCAATAGCTGCAAGAAATGCCATATTGGAAAGATTGCACATATACAAATATTTGAATTAAGAAACATTTGTGACATCTTGGAGGATAGCAACAAAAAAATATGCAGTTGGAGAGAAGGTACTACGGAATATGGCTCTGAGATTCATTTCAGTATCTCTTAAATCTCAGCCAAGGGAAAGAAAAATGTTTTCATTATTAAAGAAAGAGTTAAATGAAAACAGGCAGAACTTTTACCACCAAAATACTTGTAACTTATAAAAAAATAGAAAATTTTGACACTGGATATATGAACTACTTATATTAATTAAAGCTAGTTACATTCAATAATTGATAATACATATATGCCACATTTTTACTTTTTAAACTAAATTTTTAAACTTCAGAAGTCTCAAGTGAGCACGTAGAACCATAACTGGCTAATGCATTCATTTGAATAAACATGTCCACAAAAATTTCTTCTCTCTAGTACAGAAGATGAAAATTGCAAGGGCTACTAAAATAGTTATCTTTCGTAACTTGGCAGGGTCTTGTGATTCCCCTAAATAGTTGTGACAAATCCATTGTAACATTTACTTTCATTTTATTTTTTAAAAGTGTTTCCAAAACAAGTATGTAACAACATGGATGGACCTTGAAGACATTATACTCAGTGAGATTAGCCAGAAACAAAAGGACAAATACTGTATGGTCTCACTGATATGAACTAACATTAATGGATGAACTTGGAAAATATCAGTTAAGAACAGAGGTCATCAGGAGATAGAAATAGGGTAGATACTGAGTAATTGGAGCTGAAGGGACACAGATTGTGCAACAGGATTGATTGTAAAAATTCAGAAATGGATAACACAATACTACCTAACTATAATACAGTAATGTTATATTACTGAATGAAGCTGAATGTGAGAATGACAGAAGGAGTAGGACTGGGGGCACAAATGAAATCAAAAGGAAAGAAGACAATAAAGACTGAGATGGTTATAATCTAGGAATGCCTAGAATGTATAATGATAGTGACTAAATATACAAATTTAAAAATGTTTTTGCATGAGAAAGAACAAATGAATGTCAATATTGCAGGGTGCTGAAAATAAATGGTAATTCATATTTTAAAACTTTAACTTATGTGTGAGATTAAAACACATTTGGTGTTTTAATATATATTTGGTACAAAATATATATCTTCACCAGTGCATCTCCTAATGTAACTGAACACCAAAAGTACATGGAATCTTGAGTAGGGCATGAGGTTTTGTAGATTTGCCCAAGTGATGGCCTGATAAATCCCAGAGTGGTTTGAACAGTGAATAAAAAAAAAAAAATTGCAAATTGCCCTTGGGGGAATGGTGAGAAAGAGGGAAAATTCAACATCCCCATTTGGAGAAAGCCTGATATTCTTGCCAGCAGTGAGGACAACAAAATCAATAGGCTGAGCCCTCAATCTTGGGGTTCGTTCATATGAAATTTATCCCCACAAAGGATAGGCTAAGCCTACTTAAAAGTAGGCCTAAGAATCACCCCCAGAGAACCTCTTTTGTTGCTCAGATATGGTCTATCTCTCAGCCAACATGGCAAGCATACTCACTGCCCTCTCCGTCTCTACTTGGGACATGACTCCCAGGGGTGTAAACCTCCCTGGCAATGTGGGACAGAAATCCTAGAATGAGCTGGACTCAGGGATTGAGAAAACCTTGACTGAAAGGGGGAAGAGAGAAATGAGACAAAATAAAGTGTCAGGGGCTGAGAGATTTCAAATAGAGTTGAGAGGTTATCCTGGAGGTTATTCTTATGTGTTATGCAGAGAACCCCTTTTTAGTTCAAGATATATTAGAGAAGCTAGAAGGAAGTACCTGAAACTGTAGAAACATGTGTACCAGTAGCCATGTTTCTTTAAGATGATTGTATAATGATAATAGCTTTCACAAAGTGACTGTGTGATTGTGAAAGCTTTGTCCTGATGCTTCTTTAATCTATGGTATGGACAGATGAGTAAAAAGTATGGATTAAAAAATAAATAAATAATAGGGGGAACAAATGTTAAAAGAAGTTGGGTAGAGGGAAATACTAGTGATCAATGAGAGGGAGGAGTAAGGGGTATGGTGTGTATGAATTTTTTCTTTTAATTTCTTTTTCCAGAGTGATGTTAATGTTCTGAGAAATTATCATAGTGATGAATATACAACTGTGATGATATTGTGAGCCACTGATTGCACACAAAGTATGGAATGTTCATACATTAAGAATGTTTGTGTTGTATGTTGATTGGTTTTATTAATACAAAAAATGTTTTTTAAAAAAGAAGTATTTCCAAAACAGAGTAGAAATTCTGCTCATTATTCATTCAACAAAACTTTATTGAGTACCATTATGTGGCAGGCACAATGGTAGGTACTAAAGTCACAAAAGTAAGGCACAAATCCTCAATCTGTACTCCCAAGGAACTTAAATCAAGTAAGGGAAACAAATGGAGAAATAAAGATTCCATTATAAATTGATGACTGCTTTTACACAGCTGGAACCTAAGGACTTAAGAGCATAGAGGATTGAGTAAGGCATTTTGATGGAGAAAGCCTTCCCAAAGAGAGTGACATTGGATCAAGGTCTTAAGTGTTATTGGGGGAAGTACATTCCTCTGTATGGAGAAAACAGCAAGGAGAAGGGCCGGAATTCTGGTCTGGGAAATGAAGCTAGAGGAAAATCATGCTACATGGGGCGTCTTGGTCACCCCGCCTTTCCACTCCTCAGCAGTAGTAACTGTAAAGAAGTATTTGGCCACCTCTTTTTTGTTTGGACCAAAATCTTGCATCTGTTTCACAGCTGGCTGGGGTTAAGATATAGTCTGTGGCATGGCACAGTGGGGCAGCAGCAATCTGAGCTTGAGAAAGGCAGTTGGGGCACAAAAATTTTGAATCCAAGTTGGAGGAATTGGCATTTTGTCATCTCCACAGCTAAAGAAATTAAGAGATATTTTTAAAGCATAAAGAAAGTGTACTGAAATACCACTAGTTTCAAGAAAGTAGGTAGTTATATGAGGGATAAGGGAAAGTCTCTCTCATTTCTTTCAACTGTGTCATATAGGGAATAGATGAAGACATTGGCAATATTTAGAAAGCATAGCAAAAGCAGATTAGTTAAGACACAATAGCTATTTTCAAATATTTGAAGCCCTGTCATATAGAAGATGGCTCCGGGAGTTAAGACCAGTTGGTAGAAGTTAAGTGGAGGCCTGTTTTAACTTATCCTAAAGATCTTTCTAACAATTATTGCTGTCTGAAGTCAGCAAAAACTATCCCAGTGTTGGAGTTCTGCTTTGTTGTAGCTTTGCAAGGTTCTCTAGTATGTACTTTCTCCTCTTTGATATTAATTAATTATTCATTCCAAAAAGTAAATCCTGAATTATGTTGAACTGAATATCTGAGACATTCTGATTTGAAAGTTCATGTGGATAAACTGTTGCATCAGTATTTAGAAAAACAGAAAGTAACTTCATGAGATGATACAAGGATATGATGTTAGTACTAATAAAGTGTGCTAGTTGCCTTATTAAGCATATAATATAAGCGTCTCATTTAATCCTCATAACAACCCTATAGAGTAGGTATTGTAATTTCCCCCCATTTTACAGATGAGGAAACAGGCTTAGAGAAGTTAAAGACATTTAAATAGTCTGGCACTGAACCCATCTTGCAGGTTTGGGAATTGCCCCACTTCAAATAGGTTATCATTCTGTGTCCACTTGCTCACTAGTCACAGGTGTCTTCTAAATTTTTCTAGTTGCATGTGAGGAGCCAAATTTTTGGTGAAAAGGATGCTTACCTCAAGAAAATTTCTTTTCTCTCATCCTTAGGCTACCTTAACTTTATCCACTGTAGTTCTGTAGAAAAATTAACCAAAGGTGGTTCCGAAATTGGTGGTATTAGGCTAAATATAAATCTTTAAAAGAAGCTTCTGAATCAGGTTAAATTCTTGAAGATCAATTCATAAAAAGATTTTGGATTTAGTTCAAGTGATATATAAAAATAGAGATTTTACTTGGTTTAAATTGTTTGAATAAGCGCAAATCTGACCAGATTGAAATTGCTTTGCTTACTTCTCTGTCTCTCAGTAGACTGCAAAGTCAGTTTTCTATCTTTGACACATTGAAGGCACTCAGTAGAAACTGGTGGAGTGAATGAGAGAATGCATTTGGAGTAAATGAATGTATGAACTTTTATCAGTATTTCAATGAATCTCTGCCTTTTGCTTGCTCATTCAGTGGATGTTATAAATTAGCAAATCTCCTACTTATTGATTTGTTTTTGTAAAAACCCTTATATTTTTCTTACCATAATGCTATTAAAGCTGAAGTCATGGGTTTCCTACATACACAGTGTGGTCTAACTCCAGCCAACTGTGACACAGAGGGGAGCTTTTGATCACACAGGGTACTTGCTTAGCTTAGGACTTCTGAATAATAACCCCTTGTCACAAGAAGAAAAAGCCCTATCACCCTTACTGATACATCAGTAGACTCAGCTTCAGGTACTAAGGAAAACATAATACTAAGAAATTTTAATAAAGCTGAGCTATTAAATTTTTGGAAAAGTTCAGAATATTGAATAATGCCCTAGAAATATATTTCTGATATTTTTCAGTTAATTATATTTGGTCTAAACCAGAGGTTTATAACTCACTCTGGGTTTAATTGGGTATGTTTATGTGTATCAGCCAATGAGACTTTATACCTAAGCGATTATTCATTTAGTGACACTGAAGGTTGTTTTTAGTTTATCACCATTTTGAGGGGAAAAAATAACCTAGCATGGAAATCTGTGGTTCTCAACGGGTTAAGGAAATGGAAAATGAAACTGAAAATAGTTATTTCATCTAATCTATTCCCTGTAGGATTTAAATCTGTCTTGTATATCCTAACCTGTCTGTTCAAATGTTGTTTATACCTGAGAGGTTTTGAGTGACTTTAGAGTAGGTGACTTTGCCCCTTTCAGATTGTTGCTTCCAAGCTGGACCCAGCAACATCAGATTTTTTTTTTTAACCTGAGTGCAGAATGCCACATTTACCCAGCATCACATTATTAAATATTCTATGGCATGCTCCACATAGTTCCCTTTAGGCTTAAGTTTTGACATATTTCTAAACAAAGTTTTTGTTTCCCTCTGTCTACTACTTTTTCTACTTTTTCCACTGGTAGATTGAAGTTTTATCTAAAAGAATACTGCTTCATTTTCTCCTTGATAATGAAGTGGATCGTGAGGTTAATTTCATGCTCTGATATTTAGTTGTGATTTTATTAAGTATGAAGCCATGTCCCTTGGCAGGTAGAAGGAAAATGTGCAGAAACCACACTATAAATTTCATCCAGCAGCTTGGTTTAGGTCATTAAGCCCAGCCCAACTTTCTCCATCAGGCATTTTGCACAATGCTGTTGCCTTTGTCTTCAGAGTATACGTGAAGCAAGGGAATCTATTATTATAAAGACACATGAACATGAGTTTTGGAAACTTAAAGGCATACACACTGTGAAAGTATGGCCCGATCCCTTTAAACCAGAATTTACATCCAGGACTCGCCAAGCGTGAGAGACTAGAATCATTTTAAATGTTTAATTTAATTTTCCTCTCTTCTCTTATTCCCACTCTGACTCAGTATGACTAGACCTCACAAAAGATTGACCTTAAAAATACCTCTGTGAGAGGCCAGAAGCCCTCTGAATTGGTCATTTAATCCAACCACATAAATCACTGGATTGATTACTCATTGCGGTCACATGTGACTGTATTAATTATGTTCTCTGTTCTGCCTTTCTGGGAGGCCCCGGCCTCCATTCTGAGAGGTTCCAGAGAGCAAGCCGGCAGGCCTCCAGGAATAGGGATCCTGGGCAGGGCACACCCAGTGGAGCACTCTCACAGTATTCCTTACACAAAGCTGTTTTGGCATCTCTGCTCCTCTGGAGAGCAGGAACCATCCCTTACTCAGCTCTGGATCCCATTCAAGCAGCAAAAGTATAGCTGGCACCTAAAAATGTGCCAGGCATCAAACTACTAGGGCTTGGGAATACCAAGATGATTAGGACATGGTCCCTGCTCTCATAGAAAGTCTCTCTCTGAGAGGAGAGAAAGACATTTGTGATAAGAATGGTAATCATGGATAGCATCAATTTAACACTTACTGTTTGCCAACTTCTGTAATAAGTGTTTAATAAGGACCATCACAATAAAACCCTATGATGTAGAAGCTATTGGGATCCTCATGCACCAATGAGAAAAGTGAAGCCTCACAAAATGACTTACCTTGTGCATAGGCAGAATAAATACAGGCAAAATTCAGATGGAGTTTGATTTTAGAGCTGAACTCTTAACCACTAAATTATACAGCCTAGGGGTTATGATAAAGGAATATATTCTGAATTCACAAAGAAGTCCCAATTTCTTTCTTTGTTGGAGGGGGTCGAGGTGAATTTAGAAGAAAGTTTTCACAGTAGTGATTAAGGTTGTATAGGATTATACCAGGAAAAGAAAGGGAAGCAGAGGGGATGGTATGGAACAGAAGCGCAGAAATGTGAAAACAGGCACCTGTGAGTTAGCAGTTGATGATCAGACTGAAGAATGAGGTTTAGGATTTTGGAGAGTGAAGTAGGCTATTTAGGTGGAGGAAATAAAGAGTGAGTTATGAAATTTGAGCTCTATCCTGAAAAATCTAGCAAGTCTTTGAAGAATTTTATTCAGAAGAAGGACATAATTAGATCTTTATTTTAGAAAAAGATTCTGATGACAGTACCAATAAATGGAGCAGTCAAGATAGGTATGATTGGTGATTTTCCTTCAAGAAGAAGCCCAGATTTCTGATTCTGGTGACAGTGTTGTCCTGGAAGCAGTATAAATTCATTCTAACACTTTTAGAAAATAATTTCCCAATGTATATCAAGAATCTTAAAAATGCTCATACTTATATCCTAGTAATTTTATGACAGGGAATTGGTCTTAAGGAATGCAAGACAAGCCTTCAGATGAGTATTAATGATAATAGTTCAGAGTACTGAAAACATTGGTGGAATTGAATGAATAAGTAAATAAATAAATGATTC